>PVKZ01005264.1:0-57289 GCA_004027375.1 Macroglossus sobrinus
TGCAACCGATATCCAGAACTCTTCTTACAAAACTGAAACTCTATACTCATTACACAACTTCTTCTTTCTCCCTGTCTCCAGCTCCTGGCAACCACTCTTTTACTTTCTGTTTGTGTCTTTGACTACTCTAGATACCTTACAGAAGTGGAATCATGCAGTATGTGTCTTTTTGTGACCGGCTTATTTTGCTTAACATAATGTCCTCAAGGATCGCCGATGTTGTAGCATGTGTCTTCCAGATAAATGAGAGTCACAGTGTCATAGTCCCCTGCTCGTTCCTGACAAGTCTAAAAATGATTACTCAGTGGGTTTAGTCCCAAGGTAGAATGTTCCATATGTTGATTAAGCATATAGCAGATTCTCTTAGTGATCATTTCTACGTGTATGTTCCCCTCCTCCCACCACATAACAACGAAACAAGTTTCTACTAACTTTTATTCTAAATTTTTCTACTTGAAACAAATCTTAACCTTAATATTATTTATGCTTTTTGAAGACTCCTCTTTTAGCCAACTGTCTTTTCTAAGCAATTTTTTTGAACTCATATAACAGACTGATAATTGAATTAACCTTTTACAATTAAAAATTTTAAGTGTACTAAGAAACCTATTTAAAGATATGTCATGATATACTCTTTGGTTTTGAGAGATCTGGTTTATGAAGGTATTAATTGTATATGGTAAAATTCACCATTCTAACATGTACAGTTTGATAAATTTTGAATGTGTTCAGACATGTAACCACAACTGCAACATGAGGAATCATTTCATTTAGTACGTAATTGCCCTTCCTCTGTTTAAATGTAGAGTTCAACATGCTAAGTTTGCAGTTCTTTGAAAGTATAATTAAATTATAGTTTAACAGTAACATTATCATTATTATGCTCACTCCTTAACTAAGCTACCTCATTTTTTAAAAAAGAGATATAGAATTTCATAATTTTTTAAATTTGTTTTCTGTTAAAAACCTACAATATCCTGCAGCAGTATAATTTGCTCTGTTCCAGAAGATAGCCACAAAGAAGGTAAAGAAAAAGATGCCGAATCTGGAAGCATTGAAAAGGATGAGCCCTTTCAAAGGCTGGATTCCAAAACTACCAAATTAAATACACTGATCAAAAAAAAATTTTTTTTACCTATATATGAGGAGGAGTGTATTTATTTTATGTTTTTCTTTTTAAATTTACAGATCTAGAATATAAGAAGGTTTTAGAAACTTACTGTGTAGAGGAAGAAAAAATTTCTGCCAATTCCAAAACTCTTCTGGAAGACATAGAGGCAAAGACAAGATAACGTATTGGTTTGTTTTGCTCATTTCTATTCTTTATTTTATTTAGATATGTATTTATAGAGTATGTATTAATATCTTTCTAGGCTTGGCAGAAATGTAGACTATTTCTTAGTTTTGAGAAATGGATGGCATGATGGCAGGTTGGGAAAATATTCTGAACATCTGTTGGTGGAGATCCCCTTACAACTAGTTTGTTTCAAAGCTATGATGAATGAATAGTGGAAAAGACATTTGGGTGTTCTCTGCCTGACTGCAACAGGGAAACATTGTATCTCAAATCTGAAGTCAGTCATCTTTGCAAAACAGTCACAGAAATGAAACGCTTGCTTGGCTTAAATGAGGTCATCTCACTGCTGTTTAAAAAATATCTAGCCACTGAGCAACTAAACAAGTGAATGGATAAACGCAGCCAGAGCACTGAATCTGGTTTGAGTCAGGCCTTAAACCCTGCACCTGCAGTGGTATTTTTTAAAACTGGTTATCTCTGAGTAGCAATCTCAAAAAACTCAAGACTAGATGTGACACACCTTTTTCTGTCATCACCACTCTGATTAGAGCTTCCAAACGTACATATAGTGTCTCCCTTCCTGTCTGTGCCAGGCCTCCCCTCAAGACCCAGTTCTCCTTACTTACCCCTTCTACACCCCTCCTCCCCATGTCTACCTCCTGCTCACCAATTAAGAATTATAGGACATTACATTGTTTATAATTTATCTTATTTTTTTATTTGCTCATCTCCCTCTACATAAACTCTCTTCCACTTTGTCTCCGCACCCTCTCAGCAGACCTGTATTTTTGTCCTTGTGGTCCCAGCACATAGTACATTTCTTGGACAAGTTCTAGTAGTCAGTAAACATTTTAAATTAATAAGAGTGGTTAACATTATTGAAATATTTTTCATTAGTCTAAAAATGAAATTTTATATTTTGTAATAGCTGATTTAACATGTGGTTCAAAGGATTTTTAATCACTAAATATTATTAAGATGTGCTTACAATGCATTTTCTCAGTTTTATCCAGCACATATTGACTAGGTACCAACTCTGAACCTGGGCATGGGGACAGAATGTGAACAGAATGCATGAGTGTATCTATGTACCTGCCCTTCTAGTGGGGATGCCTGTGGTAAACATATGCAGAAATCATCGAACTTCAAGCCAGAGCATTTCCATATGTGATAAGTGCCAAATGTAATGAAATAGGATTAATGGGATAGAGAGAAAGACCCCTCTGAGCCAATATTTGAGCCAAGAACATCTGTGCTAAGGGATGGAAGTAGAGGGAATGCCAACTGCAAGGGCTGGAAGCTGACACAATGAGCTTGTAGGAGCAAGATGCACACCTGTGCGGTGGGCACATGTTTGACAAGGAGCAGGCAGATGCAGAGGCAGGCAGATACATCACATCAGGCTAGTGAGGAAGAGGTTTGGATTTTAATTAGAAACCATTGAGCGAGTACCATGGTCTGGTTTATTTCCCCCATCATTCTGGTTGCTCCATACATGATGGATTATGGATGTCAAGAGGAAAAGCTGGACTTCTATTTGGGAGGCTATAGTCCAGGGAAGGCTGCTTGAACAAGGCTGCAGAGTCAGCACATATTTTAGTGGTAGAATTGACAGAAATGAATGTTGAATCGGATGTGAGAGGTAAGGACACAAAAAGAATCAAGGCCTCCAGAGGTTTGACTTGAGCAGATCAGTGGATTTTAGCACCCTTACTGACCTGGGGGAGACTGAGGGATAAACAGTATCAACAGTAAATAGAGATTTCACTGTAGAACACATTAAATTTAAGAAGAGCTAAAAGAAGAAGCAAATTAGAAATTATTAACAGAACTGCCTCTCACCCTCTCCAATTACTTCCCCATTTTGTTTTAAATGCCTTCAAATAGGATAGCTCAGGAAAGTGGCAGGATTGTTCACTCTGGGCAGTTTTGAGACATCTTCTTGGTAGTCAGACACACACCTTCTAGCAGATTCCAGCCACTCTCCTGACAAGGAGGGAAGAATCTTTTTTTTTTGCCCATTCTACCTTGTGCACAGTAGATGCATTGTAATTATTTATTGAATACATAAATTTGACTGAGTTTCCACTAGCTCAGGATGAGGCTCTAGAGCTTTGTTTCTGTGATTCTTTTTTCTGCCCATTTAAATATGCATCTTAATTAGGCTATTCATGGCAAATTGCCTCTTTTCTTCTATTTTGACCTTCAGTGGATTTTTATGATGAAGTCTAAATCAAGTCGAAGGAAGTTTCAGCAAGCTCAAAGCATGGAATTCATTAAATCAGAAGCAAGAAGAAAAAAAGAATGAAAAAAAGTAAGGATAACTTAAGGGACTTATGGGACACCATCAAGTAGACCAATATATGCATTATAGGGGTACCAGAAGGAGAAGACAGAGGTAAAGGGACAGAAATCTTATTCCAAAAAATAATGCTAAACACTTGCCTAACCTGTAGAAAGAAACAGATACCCAGATCTATGAAGCCTATGAGTACCAAAGAGGATGAACCCAAAAAGATCCACATTGAGACATATTGTAATTAAAGTCACAAAAGTTAAAGACAGACTCTTAAAAGCAGCAAGAGAAATGTAAATTGTTATGTACAAGGGAACCCCCATAAGACTGTCAGTAGATTTTTCAGCAGACTTTTCTGCAGAATCTTTGTAGGCCAGAAGGGAGTTGGATGATATATTCAACTTGCTGGAGAAAGAAAAACTATCATCCAAGAATACTCTGTCTGGCATAGAATTAAAGGATAAAACAATTTCCAAACTAAAGCTGAAGGAGTTCATGACCACTAGGCTAACTACAAAAAATGTTAATGAGAATTCTTCAAGCTGAGATAAATGACCACTAATTAGTAACAGGAAAACATATGAAAGTAAAAAACTCACTGGTAAAGGTAAATATATAGTTAAATTCAGAATCCTCTAATATTGTAGTGGGAGTGGGTAAATCACTTACAACTCTAGTATAAAGGTTAAAAGATGAAAGCATTAAAATAACTTTATAATAATTTGTTGATGGGTATACAATATAAAAATGTAAATTGTAAAATGTGTGAGAAGAAGTTATAAAAATGTAGAGCTTTTGTGTGTATTGGAAGTTAGTTATCAGTTTAAAATAAACTGTTATAACTATAAGATGTTTTATGTAAGCCTCATGGTAACCACAAAGCAAAAACCTATAGTAGATACACAAAATATAAAAAGGATCAAAACAAACCATTATAGAAAATCATCAAATCACAAAGGAAGAGAGCAAGAGAAGAAGAAACTTCAAAAGAGCCAGAAAACAATTAACAAAATAGCAACTCTATGTCCATATCTATTATAATTACTTTAAATGTAAATGAACTACATTCTCCAAGCAAAAGATATAAAGGCTGAACGGATAAAAAACAAGACCCGACTTGTTGCCGCACTAAAGAGACTCACTTCAACTTTAAGGGCACATACAGACTGAAAGTGAAGGAGTAGAAAAAGATATTCCATGCAAGTAAAAATAACAACAACAAAAAAACAGGTAGTGATATCTATATCAGACAAAGTAGACTTTAAGCCAAAACAGTACCAAGAGATAAAGAATGACATTATATAATGTAAGGGGGTTAATTTATTAAGAAAACTTAATAATTATAAATCTTTATGCACTCAAAATCAGAGTACCTAAATATATAAAACTAATATTAACAGATATGAAGGGAGAAATAGACAGCAATGAAATAATACTGAGGGATTTCGGTACCCACTCTCAACAATAAATAAATCATCCAGATAAAAAAATCAATAAGGAAACATTGGTCTTAAACTTCATATTAGAACAGATTGACTTAACGACATATTCAGAACGTGCTATCCAAAAGCAACAGAATACACATTCTCAAGTGCACATAGAACATTCTCCAAGAGATTACATGTTAGGTCACAAAACAAGTCTTAATAAATTTAATAAGACTGAAATCATAGCAAGCATCTTTTCCAACCACAGTGGTATAAAACTAGAAATAAGTAGAAGAAAACTAGACAAATCACAAATATGTGGCTATGAAACTACATGATTCTGAATAATTACTGTATCAACGAATCCAAAGGGAAATCAAAAAATAATGTGAAAAATGAAAATGGAAACACAGCATACCAAAATTTATGTAATATAGCAAAACCAGTTCTAAGAAGGAAGCTTAAAGTGATAAATATCTATATTATGGAAAAAGAAAAGATTTCACATAAACAACCTAACTTTATATCTCAAGGACTAGAAAAAGAAGAACAAACTAAGCCCAAAGTTAGTAGAAGGGATGAAATAACAAAGGTCAGAGCAGAAATAAATGAAACAGAGACACAACTGTTGTCCAACAGCCCCTTCAATTACACAAGCTAAGGCAAGTACGGGTTATTCCTTCCTAGCAGCTCACTGGTCATGCCCCAACCAATTTCTCTGTAGTGGGTGAATTCTGCAAATGTAGAGGACCCACAATGGAGAAGGTCATGAATTTCTTCATATTACACTATGAGAAAAGATTTTTAAATTTTTATCTCTGTAATTGAATTCTCATTTTTGGGTCGGTCTTCTTAACTCTGATGAAAAGAGATATAATCATCTATAATTTAAGCAGATTTGCTTTCTACTCTATTCTTCCTATCTTTAAAATAAAGAAAATGTCAGAATTAAAGTGGATAATTAAGTAGGTATTTGATCTAGTTGATTTGTGTTAATAGTGAAAAAGAAAATTGAGAGGGAAAAAAGTTTATTTTCCGAACAATATTCAAAGTAAAGAGGATTTTTAAAAAATTATCTTACTTAAATCTACCAGATAATTGCATTAATCCAGTCTCAGCTGTAGGCAAGATCTAATGGTAGTAAGTTATACAAAAATTCAGTTTAAATCTTTATTTTTTTATTTTGTCACTTCAGTTAAGTTTAGAAAAATGCTGTCTGTCTTCTCTGTGTGAGCTTCTGTTGGGATGCATTTTGGTGGAAAGCTAGCAGCTTCTTATAAACGGTTATTCCTATATTCTTTGCATCAAAAGTATGTTTATACTGCAAAGTTCCAAATTTCTCCCAGAATTCTTCATTGCTACACATCTAAAAGAAAAATAATTACATAAGTAACCTTTTGAATCACAAAAGGAATAAAAGAGGTTTTGGTCAATTTAAACACAAGCAGTCTACCCCATAAAAGGAATGGCATTTTTCAATGATAACAGCATTTTTAGTAGAATAATTTTAAATTATTACCACATTAGAAACATCAATGTGCCAGATTGAGAGCATTGTGCCTACATATTACATATAGTGTGCCTACCTGTGTTTACCCCTGTTACACAGTCATGGATTAGCCATTTCCTATATCATGAGGATCATAGTTTTCTGAACAACAACAACAACAAAAAGAAATGATTGATATGAGAGAATTCTTGTTCCACTTTGAGATGTGAGAGCCAGTGTAGGCAATGCTTTTTGGACACCAAACTGTTGGCGCTCCTTGGAGGCCCTAACAGATGACAGAGAGCATGATATTTGGAGTTGGGCCTTGCTATGGACTGAATTGTACTTCTCAGAACTCACTTGTTGAGGCTCTACCCCCTAGAGTGGCTGTGTTTGGAGTAAAGAAATAATTACAGTTAAATGAGGTCATAAGGATGAGGCTCTGATTTGATAGGATTCGTGTCCTTAGAAGATACCAGAGAGCTCACTCCCTCCCTCTGCTACATGAGGGCACTGCCAGAAGGTGGCCATCTGCAAGCTGGGAAGGGCCAGCACCTAGATCTTGGACGTTCAGCCTCCAGACCGTGAAAAACAAATGTTGTTTAAGCCACCCAGTCTGTGGATTTTTTTATGGCGGCCTGAGTAGACTGAGATAGGCCTGTCTAGGAGACCTGAGGACTGAGAGGGAACAAAATGTCAGGAAGGAGCCCAGCTGATGGCCTGTGGCAATGGTCCCTTTCTCCTGGACCTTCAACCTCCTCTTCTGTTGGATAATTTCTGTCAGCAGAAACAAGATTTGGTAGTTCCTATGTTAAAAAGAAAATTCCTCAGGCAAAACTACTATATCTATCAGAACATAAAATGGAAATACCTATGCACCTAGTATATGAACTCCTAACACTACATCCTAACAGATAAACCTGCAGGAGTACAAAAAATAACCACACCACACTGCTCCGATGTCCTGCTATAAAAGGAAAATGGAAACAACTGAAATGTTCATCAGTGGGAAATAGCTAAGTGATAGTTACACTATATGGAACACTGACATTAAAATATCCACAATGTAGTATAAAGTTAGAAGCAGAGAATATGCTTTAAATAGTTTATAGACACAAAGGATGTTTGTATATGCATAGAAAGTGTCTGGAAAGATATGCACCAATTACTGTTTACAGTGGCTAATTATAGAGATTACATTGTGGCAGCAGAGCTTCACATTTTGTTGAACATTTTTAAACTTATCTTTTAAAACCTCCAGGCCCCACATACCCCTCTAGCTATTGCACCTTCTACTTCCCTTTGTGCTTCTTGAAGTGGATTTTTCACACAGCCCCATTCACTCCTCCACTGCTCCCACCCCATCCACTGAGACTGCCTTTCTGAGTCTCCATGGTCTTCATGTCCACGTGGCTCTCTGACCTCTCACCAGCACCTACACGGACATTCCTCAATCTCACTCACACTCACTCCTCTGGTGATTTTATGCATTCCCATGGCTTTAAATATCATACTGTACCAAGATCTCTCAAATTAGCACCAATTTATCTTTTGACTTTTGGATCTATATGCCCACCTGTCCATTTAATCACCATTACCTGGATATCTCACTGGCAGCTAAAGTTCTGAACCCTTGTGTTCCCACGTTAATGTCACCAGCTCCTGCCCACAGAAACCCAGGCATGTCCACTCTTACCATCATTGTCCACCTGTACATCTCTTCACATCCTTCCTCTCCTGCATCCAGTCCTGCCCGATTCAACCATACAATGTTGACATTTACCATGGTCTTTGAAAACCCCATGTGACCCATACTCTGTAAGTCTCCAGCCACTTCTCACACCTTCTGACTCCCAGCTTGTGTTCTGGTCACACCAGCCATTCAGGAAAGTTCTCTTCTTACCAGACCAGTTGTAGCCTATACTTCTACAGAGAGCTTCTGCCACTTCCACAGAGAGGCCTTCCTTTGTCCCAGTTTAAATAGAGTGCCCACATAATAGCTGTACTTGTTTATTTTTATGGGAACTTTGGATTTCTCTCCCTGGCCCACCCACTGGCCAGTAATTCCATGAAGGCAAGGACCCGGTTGTGTACTACTTTTTATACCCAGCAATCAGTGGAACTCGGTAAATATTTGTAAAATGAATGCTGAAATGAATGAAAAGACATAGTACCTAATACTGTAACTTACTGGTTCTTAAATAAGAAAATTTATCTTTAAGCCAGTATTTCTCTTACAAATAACACATTGTTTTATAGCTAGAATTTCTGACTAGCTGAATATTTTCAGTTACATATTTTGGTCTAGAAGCCACCTAAACCTTTTGGTCTAGAAGCCACCTAAACCTCATAATGAAATATCTTTAAAAATACTCAGGCTTTTAGCAATACTGACAGGAAATATATCATAAATAGCAATTGTAAGTAGGATTACTATGATTTTTAGTTTTTTCTAATTTTAAAGCAATGATTATGTAAAAAAATTAGATTTTCATTACTACTCATTCCAAATGGATTCAAAACTTATTATTACCACATATGTGCAAATGCCTTAACAATTATTCTAAAGTGAGAAGTTTGAAAACTAATTTTTCCCCAGGGATCTCTCTGTTAATCTGCTGCCAAGGTTCTCATTGAAGGACACTGGTGAAAATCTGCATTTAGGAGTTCCTATACAATTTATCTTTCTGTTCTTGATATTTGCTTAAATTCATGTATGAGTAGAAACTATCTTAGTACTATTTTAACATTCTCTTTAATATGTACCTTTTTATTAAAAGTCATTTACCTTGAAATACAGCTTGGTGGATTTCCCCTTGGAATAATCACTTTGCCTATGACAGTTTTGTTTTACAAATGACTACTTAATTATTCTCTATGTGCGCTGTTTTCTTCTTAAGGGTAGCTTAATTAGTTTCTTAGGTCATAAGTAAAAAATGCTTTTTAAAATTATTTTTTATTTTAATTGTTTATTTAATTACTTTTATTTTAATTATTTTTGCCCCTTCCAACATTTGTCATCACTTGAAGTTATGATTTTCTAGATCACTCCTTTTCTTTTTGAAATTCTGTGTAATATTTACAAGTAAAAAAAAATATTTTAAGGTCTTACCTTTTGAAACTTTTTGCAAGTTTTTGATAGCTGCTCAATGTCATCCAAATCAAGGAAAGAAAAGATCTGTAGGATTATGTTGTCAGGCATGCGAACTAACAAATCAAATTTTCCCTGACACAGATTCAAAGAATAATCCAGTACTTCTTTCCCAAACACTTTCTTCATCTGCCCTAAATATCAGCAAGGGAATGAAACAAGGACAAAGACAAAGAGACAGACTTGGTTATGACAGGCCCACTCTAAAAAAAAAAGTCACTTGATTTTACAAACACCTATGCTTCTTTACAAATAATATACCTGTCATTATAATAAACCCATATTCCCACTGAAAAGATGCTCACCATTAAGAAATCGTAACTTGCTTAAGTTAAATAAGACACATTTATGAATTTTTTTACATTTTGCCTGACATTCAGTTCTTTGAAGAGACAGTTGTTGTTACCTTTACACATCCATTCATTCAAAATTTCACTGAATGCCTCTGTGGCAGGCACTTTTCTAAGAATCAAACATACAGTATGAGCAAAGCAGACCTGCCCTTGACTTCACTAGGCTCACACGCTTCCTCTCACATAAAAGCAACAGAAACCCCTAAAAGGTCACAGTCTTCCTCAAACCCTCCGAGTCTTAAATGGCAGCACCAGGTCCTTTCCATCAGGAGTTCTTAACCAGAAATCCATGTTAGGGATGTGGTGACATTGCTGTTCTTCTGCTCATCTACGGGTTCCCTAAATTAGTATCATGATATTGTGAATAAGTATATCATACAGTCTATATTGGCTTTCATCAGATCCTCAATGGAGAAACTTCTAAAAAGTTAAATGTTTTTATACATGAAGCTATCAGTAATCCAGCACTAAATTATTTTCACAGTCTTCTTGCCACAGACGTAAAGAGAAGCAATTCAATATTACAGGTATAAATTATTGCCTAAAGTAGCACTTAATATTCTCTCTCCATTGAAGAGTGGGTGAGTCATCACTGTCTCCTTTCTTCCAAACAGAACCTACCCCACCTACAGCCTGCCCTACTGCACAGACCACCCCCACACTACAGTCCACCCCCTCCCTTAATAAACCCATATGACTCAGGCCAGGTCTGATCAGTGCAGGCCCCAGACACAAACCAGTCTGCTCCAACCATGTGCCTAGTGGCTGTCATTGGTCAAATGGTGGACAAATGACCTCAGTGAGTCCAGCAAGATGGCAGGCCTCAGGGGAGTCAGGCTTCAACTGGAACCAAAATGTGCGTGCAGAATACAGAGGTGGAAAGGCCCTGGGCTTCTGACAGCAGTGGCAGGGATGCTAAGCCAGCTACCCTGAAGCCCCTACCTTGTTGCAGACTTCTTTAGGTGAGAGGGGGTGTTCCTTACTTTTTAAGCAGTCAAATCTGATCTTAAATGACAGGTTTAGTTTTGCTAGAATGTATGAGAAAGCTTTGACTTGAAGGAAAACCACCACTTGCACTATGGTAGTGATGCTCAAAGTGTGATTCTTCAGGCCAGCAGCAGCTCCTGGGGAATTTGTCAGAAATGCATTCTCAAATCATGCCTCAAAACTACTGATATTCTAGGGCCCAGCCCTCATTCTCCAGGTGACTCTGATGCTTCTAGAGACCATACCCCATCCACCCACCCTTACCGCATCCTGCCTATAAGACCAGGAGGCCACACCAATGTACAACCACAACCATCATTTACTAAATAGCCACAAAGAAACACTCCAAAGGCTCAAGGTTCTAACTTAGAACTAACATATGTTTTATAGTGATAGAGCTGTGGTTCCTTTTGCAATTTTTGCTAATTAAACAAGAAATGTTTAGAAAAATTCTAAATCCTTCAAGTTTTCCTGAAACCTAGTATTTCCATGTAATAAACTTTTTGATAAACTGTGAACTGCTTCTAAAAGGTAATTTACAGGTTATACCTCGTAAGGAGTAAAATGCAGAGCTGCATGTTCACCCCTCCATACCACAGACACAAACTCTCACTTGCCAAGGGCTCCCCCGACTACCAACACCAACCACACTTGTCTGGGTGTGTACCTCGTGCTAGGGACTGATTCTGCATGGTCAGGGTACAAAGCATAAGACTCATGACAACTGGGCTTTCCCTTTTGCGGGCAGGGAAATCCACACAAGTGAGTGGACAATTAAAATTCACTTGGAAAAGGTTTGAAATAAGGTGCGGACAGGAAATACGGATTTTAAAAATTTTACTAATCACCTTCTCCCTAAGTACACTGGTCTGTTAGGGAAGGATACAATTTGGGAATAACATTTGAAATCCAGGAGGCCAGAGCTCAGCCAACTCCTGTGCATGCCCTGACTCACTAGTGATGCAGAGGTGAAGTGATGATTTAGGGCTATTCAGGGCAACAGCAGGCAGTGGTGGTGATAATGGCACTCAACAGAGTGACAACAGTGACTCCACTGCAGCCTACTCTGTGTTTTCTGTGTGCTACCCTCTCTCTGTTGGTTCTGAGCCTCATCTCATGCTCCAGGCTTCCAGTTGATTCTCTGAGCTACTTGAGATCCTTTCAATAATTTCCTTTTTCTGCTTAAGTCAGCAAAAATTGGTTTCTGTTGCTTAAAACCAAGAACTCCAAAGGAAAACTGATTAAAAGAGAAAGCATTAAAGGCAACACAAGAAAATTTGGGGAAATAAGTTATACTGCTCTGAGTAAAAATCTCATTAATACCCAGGAATAAGAATCTGGCAGCCCATCGTCTATGGAATAATGGCTAATCACCTGTGGTCACCTGAAATAAACTGTTCATTATGGGTCAGGTTTAGGGAAACAACATCGCCACCACCATAGGACAGTGTAAAAGGCAAGAGGAACTCAAGATTGTAGGGTAGACTAGCAATTTCTAATGGCACTGAATTTGAATGAAAATGTCCAAGAAAATGTCAACATTCTTAAAACCTAAGTCTTGGGACTTGCTATACAGGTGCTAAAATAATTTGTCTTATAGTCACAGGGTTAAAATAGCCACAAAATGTCTTTGTGAAGGTTGGCTTAATGATCTGGACAGGAGGGGACTCTATGTATCAAAATGGAGGTATTTAGGCTTTGAAAGACTCAGAATACTCTAGACCCACAAATACACAAACCCCACTGGTCCTCCTATGCCTTCCCTACGCCAAGGATTTTCTTATGCTCCCCCCATCCCACCACTGTTTCCAGACCAGAGGTAGCCAATAACAAAGTCAATACTGGGACGAGGCAGAACATAGCATTTTACTAAGTCAGCAAAAATGAGAGAAACAAATGTAGAAATGGATTCTGAATGTAAGAGTCTAAAAAAGAAAGAAAGTAATACTAAGTTGGGCTGAATTTATGGATAGTATGTTAGTTTAAACATCATAGAGGTAACCAGTTGTTTAATAGCAGCCCAAACTCAGTGGTGACCAAGTGAAATCGAGATGCCAAAAATTTCCATCCTAATTTAGAGATTTCTGGGGATAGTAATTCTGGAATAAATGTGCTACCTACTCTGCTACCCACCCTCTTCCTCCTAATTATGGTCCCCAAGGGCTAAATAATACTCTTTTCTACAAAATTTTGAAAACATACTGGTGAGAAAACACCACTATTTCTGAAAACACATAAGGGACTGCAATTAGAATAGGCTCTGTAGCAGACTGGAAATTGGCCCCTAAAAAATGTCTACTTCCTAATCTCTGGAACCTGTGAATATTCTTTTTTAGATAAAGGAAAAAAAGGATTTTTGCAGATATGATTAAACTAAGGATCTTGAGAATCTCCTGGATTATCTGGCACACCCTAAATTTAATTAAGTGTCCTTATAAGGGAGAAGCAGGTAAAGATTATATACGCAGACATACAGAGGAGAAGGTGACATAAAGATGGAGCAGAAGAGAGATTGGAAGATGTAGACTTGAAGATTGGGGAGGTGCTATGACAAGCCAAGGAATGCCAAAGGTCACCAGAAGCTGTAAGAGGCAGAGAACAGTTTCTTCCCCCACTGTCTCCAGAGGAAGCGTGGCCTTGCTGACACTGGTTGCAGACTGCTGACCTCCAGAACTGAAAGAGAATTAATTTCTGTTCTTTTAAGCCACTAAACTTGTGGTAATTTGTTACAGCAGCAATAGAAAACTAATACAGGCTCCTTGACTTATATGAAAAAGGAAAAACCCAGGAGTTTAGAGTCAAAACTAAGAAGGTGACCATAACAGGCAAAAAGGTTGGTATAGTCATCAGAATGGCCCCGCATCCAGATAATTCTAGGGGCAGTTGATTTTGGAGTGCCTGGGGCTGAAGTGAGACACCACCCACTAGATTCCTACTTCATTTGCATAGCTAAAACCTATTTTAGATCCTGTAAATGTAGGTCTGACTTGAGAAACCATGAAGAGACATAACCTTGATACAAATTTCTAGACTAGAATATATTTACAGACCCAGAGACCCTCAACTATCGAGAAAGATAGCTACACTTGAAGAATCTTGTAAGAACTGTGAAGTTCATTCTGTAACTTTTCCACCTTTATCTCAGATTAGGAAAAATCCACAAGCTAGACACTATTCTCTGTGGGCAAGGCTGTGTGTCTCTGTCAGAAAGATGCAGAGGCAAGTATGTTGGCTAAGACCTCAGCTCTCTGACATCTTATGAGCAACTATGGAGTAGACTGTCTCAAGTAGAGGACATGAGGGACCAGCATGGGAGTCACCAGGAGGGGTGAATTTAGGGATGGTACTACTGTGAACCTGGAAAATCTAGGATGATCTTTGCTTTGGAAACATTTGACGTTTTCTTTGTGCCCCCTCCCATTCCTATCTGTGTCCTACACATGGATGCTGCCTCTACCTCCACCTCCACCTCCACATGCCTATCTCTCCTACTGATCTGGCCATCCCTACAGCTACCGAGATGCCCCTCCCTTGTCTCCTCATACATGTGAAGCCAACCAGGTTTCCAGGAGCTACCCAAGGGTGTGAACAGGTGGCTCTGGACCACAATCTTCTCACCGTACCAAGTGCCAGGGCCTTCCAGGAAAATTCACTCCATTCCAGATTCAGCTCAGTGTCCAGTTGCCCCTGATAGCACTTGGTTAATCCAGTACCACTCCCCTCTTCCTCTGAGCACCAAAAAAAGTAGGCTACTTCATTTATTTCATATCCCAGAGCCTAAAGTTGTTCCTGACACATTGTAGGCAATTAAAAATGCCTACTGAATGAACAAATCAGTGACCTTTGACTGGTTCTACTCATGTGACACTGCCTAGATAGAACAAAAAGAGATGAAGGCCATGTGGCTTGTCAAGGACCCCTGGCCCCCACGAGACAAGAGGCTCCATGGGCTGTACTGCTGCTCTGCCCTGGGCTGCTACAAACCACAGATGCCTATAGTTCAGCCAAGCCAAGGCAGCCCCTGGACTCTGTTACTGCTCCCAGCCAGGCTGCTAGCACTGGACACAAAGGGCTTTCTTTAAACAGGGAGGCACTAGCAGCCACAGGTGCCCAGGGCTACTTTAAACTGCCATGCCCTGAGCACCCCCTGTGCTGCAGCCCGATACTTGCCGTGCAGCCGTTTGTTCAGGAGGAAGTCTGCATGGAGTTTCCTCACCTCTCTTGGAAGGGCTGTTTCTTGTTCCAGGCGGAGGGACACCATCCATGACTTCCAGATAACCTGCCCACAGAAGCAAACACACACAAGGCATCATAGGTGTTACTCACCATGGCAAAGAAATTGGCCAGATGTTGCCTTTATTTAAAAGTCCTTCAGTGTTGATGTGATATAGCCTTGAGCCTCCAGCCTGGAGAAGGCTTATCCAAGGATCAGTTATCTGCATTGGCATCTTTTCATTGGGATTTACAAATTAGTAAAGTTGCTGGGGCCTACCTAGGCCCACTGAATCACAGTTCATAATTATCAAATATCCAAGTGATACTTTATAAGCTATGTCAGACTTTCCCCTACAGGACTGGCTGATAAACAACCGTGTAGGGTTTGCATGCACCAGTAAAGCATAAAACATGGCTGAGAAATTAGGGACTGGTCCCAGCCTGAAACTGGTAAAGTTTTACATTTAGCCTACTGTTGTTCCCTTACCTAGTGGTCCTCAAAACTTTTGCTCCTGTATCTCCTAAAAGAATTTTCGTATTTTAATGTCACATTATTTTATCCTGATGAGGATGAAAATCCCTGCAATAAAAATATGCACAAGAATTAAAAATTTGGATTTCCTACAAGGTTCTAAGTATTAAAAATATCTATTATAATAAGTGTATAATCAAGGCAAATCTTAAAATAGTTGATATATTAACTGCTATAGTCTGAATGTTTGTGTCCCCTGCCCCTAATTTATATGTTGAAACCTAATACTTAATGTGATATTTGGAGATGGGGCCTTGGAGAGGTGCTTAGGTGATGAGAGTGGAGCCCTCATGAATGAGATTTAGTACCATTATGGAAGAGACCTTGGAAAGTTTCCTCACCCCTTCATACAAAGATGACCATCTATGATCCAAGAAAAGAGCTCTCACCAGACACTAAATCTGCCTGCTTTTTGATGTTGGACTTCCTAACCTCAAGAATTGTGAGAAATACATTTCTGTAGTTTATAAGCCACCCAGTCTATGGTAGTAAGATATAAACATAAAAACTATAGAAATACCCCTCCTTGAATTCAAAACAGCAGGATATTAATAATTGTTGAAGCTAGAGAGGGTGCATTTTACTATTCTACTTCTATGAATATTTAAATTTTTCAATAATAAAATATTAAAAGAAAGTTTATCTCAGATAGATGGAGATTTTTTCCAATTGGTTCATATATTAACAGATAAATTGAATACTTTTTACTAATAGAATAAGATGATGTTAAACAATTCTATTTGTTTTTCATTCTTATTGATCTAATTGCTGAGAAACCTTGTTGAAATAGAAGGGAGCAGAGGAGTTTGATTATAGTAATAACATTTAATTCTTTAAATTTTTTTAAGTTATATGCCAATGTATCTATAATAAAAAATTGCTTCTAATGGCCTACCATCTGATTATTCTTTCAATTTTATTGAAAGCAAAGAATTAGAAACCATCTGACTTTTAAAAGGCTTTGTTATTTAATCACTAGAGTCATTTAGTTTCTCAGTTTCTGGAAAGTAGACATAAAAGGCTTTTTCAAGACTTATCAAATAGCTATTATAGTTACCCGATACCAGCTACTCTCATTCCTAGAGGCAATTTAATTTGATATAATTGAAAAGGCTTGGGCAAATAAAAAGCAAGACAGTAATTTCAATAATTTTTGTCCAATATTTTTTATAGAGTTTGCTAAAGCCTTGGATAGCAGATTTCATCAAGTTTATGGAAAATAGTCACCAGATAACCTTTGTCAATTAGTCCTTATACTCAAACCAGTCAGCAAATTCAGGCTTATTTTCTCAGAAAAGTATAGCTCCATTTTTCAATTTAAATGTATGTGAAATTTGTCTCAAAATGAGGACCTATTTATTCAAAAACCTAGGAATACACCTTGTAAGAGATTACTAAAGGCAGTACAGTCAAAATTAAAATATATAGAGCCAAGTCTGTTTTCTATTACCTAAAGTAAAACAATGTAATATAATGTAGAACTAAAACTATGAGTTGTTGATGAAGCAAAAAATGTGATGAGAGTTACATTTCTTCAGTAAATATGTGCATATGAGTATATCAAACTCTAACATTGGGCTTTTGGGAATAATTAAGTAAGATTTTGAAACTCATAAATAAACTCTTTAATTTTGTTTTATATCACTACTAAACATTTTATATGTATTTTTAAGTTAATAAAATATATACTGCTAAAAACTTTTGTCTGGCAACTAGCATATAAGTATTTTTTAATTGATGGGAGGTAGAAATAATAAAATATATTTAATTGGGTGAATAACTAACTGGGAAATATGCTTTCTAAAAACATTTTTCAACTGCACACCTTATCAGAAAGAAATAACATTTTACCTATAGGTTTTGTAGAATGTATTTTGGAAATACAATCATGTGCCACTGAATAATGGGGATATGTTCTGAGAAACACATAGTTAGGTGATCCTGTCATTGTGTGAACATCATAGAGTACACTTACAATAACCTAGATGGTATAGCCTATTACACATCTTGGCTATATGGTGTAGCCTATTGCTTCTAGTCTATGGACCTGTATAGTATGTTACTGTATCCAATACTGTAGGCAATTATAACACAACAGTAAGTATTTGTGTATCTAAACATATCTAAATATACAAAAGGTACAGTGAAAATATGGTATAAAGGATTAAAAATAGTACATCTTCATAGGGCACTTACCATAAAAGGAGCCTGCAGGAATGGAATTTGCCCTGGGTGAGTCAGTGAGTGAATGTGAAGGCCAAGGTCATTACCATATACTACTGTAGACTTATAAACACAGTACACTTAGGCTACACTAAATTTAAAAAGCAACATGAGATTAAATGAAGCACAAGAGAAAATGATATAATCAAGAGACATAAGAATCATGAGATATATGAGGCTGCTGCCTGTGTAACATCACATACTATTTTATAGCAAACTTTTTTATAAGTAGAAACAGTACACTTTAAAATAAAAAGTATAGTCAATATATAAACCAGTAACATAGTTATTTATTATCATTATCAAGCATTGTGTACTATACATAATTATATGTGCTATGCTTTTATATAACTGGTAGTGCTTTGGGTTTGTTTACACCAGTATCATGAAAAATATGTGAGTAATGTGTTGTGCTATGATATTATGATGGCTACTATGTCACTGGGAAATAGGAATTTTTCAACTCCATTATAATCTTATGGGACCACCACCGTATAGGTGGTCCCTTGTTCATTGAAATGTTGTTATGCAATACATGACTGTAGTCCCATTAACTAGTTTTCTGTAACTTAACAAAGTTATTTCAACCTGCCTTTACCAACTATATAAACTGTTCCCCAAATTCTCCATTTGAACTAGCTTATTTGCTCATTCTGCACTCACAAGCTGATAACTCTGAAACATATTCAGAGTTTAGCCTTCTAGAAATTATACTTTGACCTCAAGCCAAAACCCTTAACTATTTTCCTAAGCCACCTCACAAATCTTTACCTATTGTGTCCTTGAATTCATTTCATGAAACAGGTATTAATTGGTTAGAGACAAACCAATAAATGTGCCAAAGACCAGCAGACCTATAAGTGAACATGGTCTTACTCAGGTCTTGTTATTCCAAATCATTGGTTCTTTCTGCCATTTGTTCACTTACCGCCAAGCCTTAAATACCATCCCTCCTCCAGCTTACTATTTAAAGGAATAATGTTAGAAAATTTAGACTCCTTAAAAACTAGAAAACTCTAATCATCTGGATGATTATTGTCTCATGATACTTTCTGCATGCCTCGAATTCTGTCGAGTAAATCCCACCACTCATGATTGGAAGGGAACAGGCTGGGCAAGGAGAGCAGAGGCTGCCATTTCTCCCCACCAAGCCAGGATCCCCAGGCAGACCGGCTCCCACCTGTGTTTTTTTCCACCAAAGGTACATGGCCTCACAAATGATAGGAAATTACACAAGTGAAACATGGGCAGTGGTTTTCCACTGGGAACAATCATGTGAACTTTTGATGAGTAACCTCCAGCTAGACCACTTAGAGAGCCCAGAGGCCCTGAGCCCACCAGGCCTCCACTTTGCAGAGCTGAATGAAGACAGATACGCACTTGATATGCACCAAGATAGTGAAAATTCTATTCACCAGAACTCCTCTCAAAATGAGAACTCCATGTGGTAGAAGGAACAATTTGGAAGAAATGCATGGAGGTGATGTTTCCCATGGGGCTGCCTGCAGTACCAGTAGTTGGTCGCTAAAATACCTTTAGATAGTTTGTTCTTAGAGCTGAATTGCTCAGGACAGCAGGAAGCACCTGTGTCCTTCCCCACCTGGCACTCAACCTCTTCTAAACGAACATTGAGCAAATATTTAGACTATCAGCTTGAAGGGGAACCAACCTATTAACCACAGTAGGCACCTACGTGGCTCAGTCTGGCTTCATTTCAACCTTCTTCCCTCCCTGAGTATAGAGAGATCACAATTTAAAAACCGAACTCATTTACCCTTGCTCATTTAGAGTTTGAATTTTATAACTAAAAATACAGTGATTGGACATTCCTGTTTCAATCACAAATGTAATTCACAATGTGCACAGCCACTCTCTCTTAATCACTTTTTTCCTGATAGCTCCATGAAGCAGATGTCATATTACTTTTTTAAAGACTAAAAAAAAAAAAAGAGGTGGAGAGAGGTAAGGTGCACCCTTTCTTGAAAGCAAGTCTCCTTCCCACATGGCGAGTTTCTCTTACCACAGCACAGGTGGGCCGTGGTAAGACTGAGGATCTAACAGTCTATAACCATCATTCTCAACCTTGGCTGTGTTTGGAAGCATGTGAGATTAGAAAACACCCAGGCCTATGCCTGCTACCTAAACCATTTCACTGGTCTTGGGTGTGGCCCAGGAACCAGTAGTTTTTAAAGCTCTCCAGGTGATTCTAATGTGTAACCTGGGTTGAAAACTACTAGTAGGTAACATTGTATACGTGGGAAAATGCTGGGTAGCAAAGAATGCTCCATCCACTCCTCATTCATCAAATATTTGATAAAGTCCTATATTCCAGGATTATAGCAGGCAGGTCTCTGTCTTCAAAGAGGAAAAGATACTCCAATAAAACTCAGTAACAACAGAGTGCTAGGTGTCTGAGTGCCTTGGCCAGCCTGGGAGGCAGGAAAGTCCTCTGGATGAGGAAGTGGCGACTAGGCCATTTTAATCAGAAACTGAAGCCTCATTTCTGTAGTGATAGTAGGAAGGGTGCATGGAAAATCAGACACAATTTCTTGCCCACTGAAGCTCCAACCCCAGGGTGGGAGTCCAACATGGATATTTTCAGAGTGGTTACAAGTTGGCTATTCTTAACTCAGATATTTGATAATATGAAATTCTCAAAGACCCTACCTAACTCATTGCCAAGAAGAGGTAAGACATAAAACCCTGAAGTATAAAACTTATTTTTCATGCCAGTGGTCGAAGTTCTTAGCATTATTCAATCAGAGCATGAAGTAACAATAGCATCTAACATTTATTAAGTACAGCATGCCAGGCACTAAGTGCCCTGAGTGCTTTATGCTATCTTATTTCACAACAACCTTATGAGGTAGGTCCTACAAATCTACTCCATTTTGCATATCCACACACACACACACATGAAATAATGGAGTACATTCAAATATAGGTTAGTCTGACTTCACAGTCCAAGTTCTCAACCACTATGCTTGTTATTCTCAGTATGTGAAGTGTGTGCTTGTCAAGCCTTAAAGCTGTAACATCCAAGAAAACAGGTCCTTAGCTTTGTCAGTGCCTTACCTCAGTTTTGGTGATGACTAGGTGGTGAAAATCTTTGCTTGGAGAGGGAGCCTGGCTTCTAAACTCACACAGAATGTTGGGCAGGAAAGAAGCCATGGGCTCTTCCTGCAGCTCCAGTATCCAGCAACCACAAACAGTATCTAAGGCCAGGTTAGTTTCTATGCTCACCACTCCTGTTTTTTCACCAGCAAGAGTAAGTGACCTTCATTCTTGGGGCAGCCTGCTTGAAGCAAAGTACCTTCTGCCACCCCCTACACAGGAGCAAACAAGACTGTTTGGAAGAGGGTTCGCTTTGCTCCATCACAATACATTGGCCATGCATAAAAGAACTTATCTGGCCAGCATAGGATTCCTAGTAGCCTTTCACTTGCATGTATGAGAAAAGTTCATTCACTTGTGTATTTAACTAGTATTTGTTGAGTGCCTGAAATACCAGGCTCTGCTGCACCCTGCTTCACCCTGGTTGGCTGTGTGAACCTTAGATGGTCATTCAGCAGAGTCAACTCTGCCTGGCAGAAGAGAAAGAGCTTCACTCCCACCAGCAAAAGCTCCCTCTTGCTCCCTCCTCTAAGGTGGGCTCATGGATGGTCCTCAGGCTATAGTTGGTCAGCCAGTTATCTTGCTGAGATTGAAAGATTTTGCTCATCTACCAGATGAAACATTGTTTTCTATATGCCTTATAGCATATAAAGCATATACAATGTTTGTCTATATTTTTTTCTCCCTCATTTCTTACATTTGTCTTATTTTGCCTTTAGTTGATTGTTTTTTGTAGTGAAATGTTTCAATTTCTTCTTAATTTCCTTTTGAGTATATTCTATAGTAATTTTCTTTGTGGTTACCATAGAGATTAACATCCTAAAGTTTTAACATTTTAATTTGAATTTATAGCAGCTTAACTTCAATAACATACAAAAATTCTGCTCCTTTACAGCTCCCTTTAGGTTGTTATCACAAAATTATATGTTTATGGATTTTGTGCCCCCAAAATATAAACCAATATTTTTAAGAATGCATTAGTTTCTTCTATTATGTAGAAAATGTTTGGAGTTATAAAACAAAGTCACAGTAATGTTAGTTTTACATTAATAATTTTTTCTTTAAATTTATTAGCCTCTTAAATCATGTAGAAAACAAAAAGTAGTTCCAAACTATTGCTACGATACAAGGTACTGTCTAGTGTACTTGCATCTCACCTGGCAGAACTCACCTGATTTCTTGTAGGGAATGTCTAGTGGTCAGGAGCTCCCTCAGCTTTTATCTGGGAATGTCTTGACTTGCCAGATATAAAATTCTTGTTTTTTTACTTTTAGCACTTTAAATATATAAATCCAGTGTCTTCTAGCCTCCGAAATTCCTGGTAAGAAATCTGTAAACATTCTTATCGAGGATCCATTATATGTGATGACTCTTACTGCTTTCAGGATTTGCTCTTTATCTTTTGAAAGTTTGATTATAACGTCTCATAGTATGGGTCTCTGATCTGGGAGTTGATCCTGGAATTTACTTAGCTTCTTGAATGTTTATATTCATGTTTTTCATCAAATTTGGGGAGTTTTCATCTATTATTTCTTCAAATATGTCATTCAAATATATAGTTTGCCCCTTTCTCTTTTGCTGAGACTCTTACAATGCACATTTTTGTCTGCTTATGGTGTCCCACAGGTCCCTTAGGCTCTGCTCACTTTTTAGATTTTTTTTTCCATTCTATTCGTCAGCTCAATAATTTCCATTGATCATTGATTTAACTCTCCTAAAAGTCACTTTAGCTGGAGAGGGGTTCACAACAATTGAGAGGAAGGAAATTCAATAAGAATGGCTGTCCACCTCTTTGCACCTGTTATCAAAAGCAGCAATTAGCAATTAGAGCACATATCCCCAATATTTGAGAGAAGGGGTCTTTTATCCATCTAAGTTCTGACAAGTTATACGCAAGATGCTCACATGACTGTATGTGGAGAATAGGTGGCTGCTACTGTGTGAAGAGCTGAAATCGACCATAATTAACTATAATATTCTATCAAAGCCTTCTCCTGAAAGTTGTAAGCCTTAACAGGCTCGAGTTCCAAATAGTTATATCAGACAAATTCTGCCAGTGCAATTGCTAACTAGGTAGGGAGACAGATTCCTGGTGCTTCCTACTCCACCATCATCTCAGAATCCTCTCTGCTTGATTACTTTTGATTTACTACTTTCCAATGTAGAGGCAATTCTAATGGCTTCCAACAGGCCTTTCCCACAATAGCCCTCACCCCACACGTCAGGGTACCAATGTGGGGATATTGCCAGTTCCTATGTCTCCTCTAAATTATGCATTCTAGCACTGGGGAAATAACAGCAGGATGGTTGGGAAACTCACTGTGAAATGGACTTGAACTGTAACTCCATTGATTATCTGACCTCCATAAGTACCTACTCTGATTGGAGGACTAGTGATGCTTGGGGTATTCTGGAATCAGTTCAGAGCCAGTATCCACATGTTTCTTAAGGGTCTGTTTATATTTTTCCCCAAAGCACACTCAGGTAAATGACCATAGTTCCCTTTTGGTAAGGCTGTGAGAGATTAATAGTGTACATTTTTTGAGCAAGGACTGGCCTCCCTTTCATTCAAGAGGCTCTGGGTCTTTAAACTGGCTCGTCTTGGAACTGATTGCAGAGTCATGACTCTTTTTATGATTCAAGTTAGATTTTTGTTCACTTGACCTAGAACTCTTGTATTTATAAAAATCAAGTAAAGATTTAGTAGGCTGTCTATTTCATCTAATCCTCCCTGTGGCCAATGGCAAGCATTTGCAAGAGATTAGTTTGTGTTAGAAGCAAAAATATGCTCAAACCAACTAAGCTTGATTAGGGTAAAAAGTGTGGAAATACCCATTTTATTTTGGCAGTATTTTGAGTTTTAGAATTGAGTGTAGTGTCCAGTCTGGGGAATTAGTAAGGGAAAACGTAGCATTCCTGTACTGAATTCACATTAAATGAGGTCCAATTCAGTCTTATAGGGTCTTTTTCCAACTCAAAATAAAAAGCAGTTTGGCAAAAGTAGCCTTGCAGGTGTAGTAAACTGTGCCAGGTTTAGTGAAGGTAGGACTTTAATAGGAAAAATAGCATTACAGATGGGGAAGTAAAAGCAATGAACAAGATGGGGTGGGTTTCTTGAGTAAGGTATCATTTGCCAATGCCTTAAGTAACTGGACCTTAAGGGGTCATTTTGTATTGAGAATGCAATATAAAGTCAGTATTGTGGAGACATTATTTTGACATGTAAAGGGTGGGTTGGGGTTGACACTAGAGGTCCCAGAATATGAGTTCGGCAACAGATGTACTGCTGAAGAAAGGTAACCAGGCTTGCTTAGGCCAAGGAGAGGCATCAAAACCCCCAATTCCCAAACCCAGTGTGGTAGACAGAATTAGCCTCCAAAGATATCCAGGTCCCAATTGCCAGACCCTGTAAATATGGTAATTTGCATAGCAAAGGAGATTTAAGGTTGCCTAATCAGCTGACTTTAAAATAGGGAGATCATCCTAGATTATCTGGGTGGCCCAATGTAATCACAAGGGTTCTTAAGTGGAAAAGGGTAGTGGAACAGTCAGAGTGATGTGACAATGGAAGCAAGGCCAAAGAGAGGCTATGATGCTAAGATGCAGGGAGAGAATCCTGAAACAAGAATGCAGGCAGCTTCTAGAAGCTGTAAAAAGGAAGAGAATGGAGTCTCTACTAGAGACTCCAGCAAAGAATGCAGCCCTAATGACACCTTGACTTTAGCCCAGTGAATAGATCAGAGGACAAATTTGTGTCTTAAGTCATTGCTTCATGTAATTCATTAAAACAGTAAGACATATATCACGTGACCAAAATTACATGTGAACAGAGATAGGTTATGAAAGGGGTACAACTTCAGGGGTTTTTACACCTGTGGGTGTATTTCAACTTAAAAAGGCACCCCTCTTCATTTTATGATGCTTACAGATTAATTTGATAAGCATTTTTCTTTCTTCATCCAAGACAAAGCTATAGAATCCACAACATTTTAAAAAGAAAAAAAAGTCTGCTATAGACACATCACAATTCATGTAGTTTCAAATTAAAGAAAACTAGTCTCCTAAAACATAATGGCATCAAGTCCATGAATGTTGAATAAAAGACACAATTGATTCCCTTGCAGGCTAAGTATAATCACTAGTTTGAGATTCACTAAAAAGTTGTAATCACATAAGAAAATGGCAATGTACTATGAGGCCATATTGATCAGAAGGATGATATTGTATAGGAGGCAAAATTATTAAAGTTAAAAAAAAGTTAATAGTTTCCAAAGTAATGGCATGGCTTACCCTGACCTTAGGTGGTAAAAGAAAGTGGGAAGCCACCAGTAAGGTGAGCCAAGAACATGCTGGTTTAACCAACAGGGTTAATGCATTAAGGCCTAAACTACATATAAGTCACCATTTACCCCAGCATAATATCCTCTATCCTAGGACAATACTATGAAAAGAATCCACATTGGATAGGAAGTCAGGAGATCTAGTTGGCTCCACATTGAGCAAAGGTCTAGGAAGGATTCTGTGAGAAGTGTGCACCAAAAAGTGTTTAGTCCTAAGGAAAAGAATGTTGCATTAACATCGTTGGTTTGACACTGCAGGCTTCAAAAGGGTTTATGGGTAGTGCAAACCTGTTTTCTATTCATAATTTTAATCAAGTTAGTACAGATGAGAAAAAAACAACTGTATATCCAAGACACCTTGCCTGTCCAGTTGTTGGCATCATGCCTAGAAACTCCAGAACTGGAAGCTTATTCTCAAGGTGCAGGGTAAAACAGTGATAGCATCAACTACTTATAGTACTTTCCCCTAACTGTGCTCAACAAAGTGATACACCTGAAGCCTGTAAGACCTTCCCACTATTACCTAAACATTGTCTTCCCAATTGGTATATTAATTTGGAAGTCACAGAAAACTGCACTCCTTGTTCAACAATGTCTGGGAACAGATTAAAGCCAATATCTCAATCCTAACTACACATCAGAAACCTTATGGTACTAAATGCTTCACATTGTTTAATGAGGCAGCCAGGATTGACAACTACTGAGATTAAACAACTTTTAATAAAGTAATGTGCACTGATGAGATTTTCCACAAGGAGCACCCAGTACAGTGATTCCTTAACTTACCTGACCATAGAATTCTGAGAAAACAAGTGAGAAAACGCTGATCCAGATATGAAAAAAATTAGTATGCTGAAAACAAGTGAAGAGAAAATAGAACCTGGATATCATACAGTGAATAAGAAAATACACACATGAAGAAGTTGGTGACATGAAAGCCTTTGTTTTTAATTTGGTTGATACACATATGACAAAATATTTTAGAATAAAATAATCCATGAATGGGCTCAAGGTATTTACAGTAACAACTTTAAAAACATAAAATTGACACATTCTCAAACAGAAACATTTATTTATAAAACTTTCTATTGTGAATGTGGAAGACTTTCAGTTCCTACTCATTACCCTGATAGAAAGCCCCAACAGGTGGAAGGTAAGGCCCAGGAGTAGGAGATACATCTCTAACACATTTGGCAGTTAAGGATCATCTATTGGTGTGAGCTCCCAGGGAAGTGAAGGGCCAGATGTTGGGATAAGATACAGAATGGAAGACTCCAAAGGGACCAACTAATACAAGACCTAAAATCAAACTCACCTTTCTCAGTTTCCTACTGGAGAAAGCTGCAAACAATTTTTTAAACTTACTCAATTTCCCCCTTTTAGCAGAAGATCAGCAATCCTGAGACTCAAATTTTCTATGACATAAAAGTTAACATTTAGAAACCATTCAAGATTTAAAAAACTAAATTTATGAGCAAATAGAAACTTCAAAATAACGTTTATGATCTGAAAATACATTTGAGAATATTCCTCCAATTTTTCATGTCTAATTCTTAAACATTCCAATCAATAATTTCCATTGTCTGAAATTAGTTTCACAAAAAGATATTTTACTAGATGTTTGAAATTGAGTACAACTTGCTTATGATTGTTAAATGGAACACCTACATCTTCATATTATTCAAATGTACTTAAAAGAAATTAGAGAAATTTTACCAATCTGGGATATACAGTATGAATTTGACTTACGAGACACACAAACAGAAACCATGAAAAAATAACCAAATGCTTATTCTCTGTAATCCTATTGAGACAATTAAACACAGCATACCATACATATCAACAACTACTAACCCAACTAGGCTATTTAATATACTTTCAAATAATGGTTTCAACAAAAAACTTTGTAGAGCATATATTCACACTGTTTAAAAATCAAATTTGCTGCTCCTCCAGTGGTGGTTCAAGAGCTTCCATTAGCTTTTTATTTGCCTCTTCATTATGCCGGCTTTGACAATGAGTTAAATGTTTCTTAAAACCTCTTGGGAAATTTGATTCAAAATTACAACGTGGACATTTAAGTAAACTTTGCCCATGGGCTGCTACGTGATTTTTGAGGAGAGATTCCAAAAGAAAAGCCTTTCCACAAATTGTGCATTTGTAAGGGCTATGGACATTATGCTTATTGACTAGATGATGCAAAACAGCACCTTTCTTCATAGCACGACAGCAACAAATTTTGCAATAATACTTTCCTTTTCCACGCTTCATATATTTTGCAATCTCTTCTTCAGAGATAAAAGCTTCTTTTTCTTCAGTAAATTGTAGTACATTTTTGGACTGCTCTGGACTAGTCATGTCCATTTTGTTCTCTTTACTAAAATCAATTGATTCCACATCAACTTGCTCTTGATCACTGCTTGAATCCTGGCCTTTACTATCTACCGCATCCAAATCTGTTTTTATATACTCACTACTACTAAGCTCAGCATCAGAGTTTTCTTGGTTGTCTTTCTTGAGCTTCTTTGAGGAAGGAAATAAAGTGTCTTCTAAGAGTTTCTTAGGTGTAGCTAGTAGTTCTTCCTGAACTAAAATATCACACTTTTGATCATCTATGGCATCTGTTGGTAGTTCATCACCAAGCTCAACTGTCTTTTGAGATTCTGAGAAGATGGCAGATTTGGGAAGTTCAGGGAAAAGGGCATGTTTCCGGGGCTCAGGAAAAAGAGTGCGTTTTCGTGGTTCAGGAGAAGCAGGAGGGGCTGTTTTGGTAGGCTCAGAAAACAGGGCAGGTTTTCTAGGTTCAGTATCAATGGAAAGAACAGGCTTCCAGATATCGGAGGCCGCTTTAGGAGACTCAGATGACCCAGGTTTCCGGGTCTCAGGGAAGACAGGTTTCTGAGGTTCAATAAAAAAAGACGACTTCCAGAGATCAGGGGAACCACCACGGGAACCTTTCTGGGACTCAGGAAAATCAAGTGAAGCAGGAGAAGTCTTCCGCTGATCAGGAGAAAGCTTCCAAAGCTCTGGAGACCCTGAAGGTTTTCTGAGTTCTGGAGATCCTGCTGGACTACGGATGTCTGGGGACAATGGTGGGCCCGGTTTGCGAAGCTCAGGGGACAAGGGAGGTCCTGCTTTACGGAGCTCAGGAGATACTGGGGGGATTGTCTTCCAGTGTTCAGGCGACAAGGTGGCAGTTGTCTTTCGGAGTTCTGGTGGGCCAGACTTCCATGACTCAGGAGATGCGGGGGGAGATTTCCAGGAACCGGGTGAGATTGATGATTTCCAGGATGGAGGGGAGACAGATGAAGTTGGTTTCCAAGGTCCAGGTGATATAGAAGGAATTGGTTTCCAAGGTCCAGGAGACACAGATGGAGCAGGTTTAGCTGGTTTCCAAGGTCCTGATGATGCTGAAGGACTGGATTTCCAAGACCTGGGGGACCCAGGTGGCCCTGGCTTCCAAGAACCTGGTGACACAGCTGGGGCTGGTCTCCTAGGCTCTGGAGAAACAGCAGAGAATGGCTTCCAAGGTTCAGGAGACTGTGATGGGGATGGCTTCCTTGGCTCGGGGGAGATTGTCCGGGGCGGTTTCCGAGATTCTGGAGATGCAGTTGGGGACGGCCCCCAAGGTTCAGGGGAAGCGGCGAGGACTGGTGACTCTGGAGATGAGGCCGCAGGCAGCCCCAATGTCTCTGGGAAATAGGAGTGTTTCTGAGGTTTGGGATTACTAAGAGTAGCCTTTACTGGCTCGGGAGAAACAGGAGCAAGTTTCTGTGGTTCTGGAGAAGGAACAGGGACTGGTTTCTGAGATTCAGAAACAACAGGGACTGGTTTTGGAAGTTCAGGAGAAGACATAGGGGTAGGTTTTGGAGGCTCAGGAGAAGGAAGAGGTGTTTGTGGCTCAGGAGAAACAGGGCTAAGTTTCTGAGGCTCCAGGGAAAGAAGAGTAATAGGTTTTGGTGATTCTGGAGACAAAATTGGGCCAAGTTTCTGTGCTTCTATGGAAAGGGCAGGTACAGATTTTAGTTCTGCTGAATTAGAGGGCATTTTCTGGTGTTCAGGAAGAGAAGGGCTTTTCACAGAATCTGTTTCTGTGTTTAATTGACTTTTTGGTTTCTCATTCCATTTCTCTGGAGCTGCATGTTTGGATGTGATGTGATAGTATACATTTGAGTACATCTTGCTGGTGAAGAAGCATTTATGGCAGTGAAATAACTTTGCACTTTTCTGGTAAAATATCATTTTACCTAACCCACCAGCATCCATTTCATCACAAAATTCTGGATGGATGGTGCCCATGTGAATTTGTACGTTTTCATAATCTGTGCCTCTGAAATTGCAGTGGTCACACTCCAAACGTACTGATGGTTTACGAAGTTCCTGGAATACTTCCATTTTTCTGTTACAATACACACAATTATATTCTTTAAAAACTGTCAACAGTGCTGCAATAAAGTAGAAATAAATTATTTTCAGGAAGCATTATCGAATGAAATGCTGTTCTAACTATTCTAAAACTTCCTAATTTCAAGCCTAGGATGGCATATGCGTTTATTTAATATCTCAATAAAGATTTTTGAGATAAGAAGAAATGGAACTAATTTTTCACTGAGCTCCAGGAATTCTGCTAGATACATTATCTCATTTAATACTTTTAATAATAAGACTAAAGTATTATTTTTATTTACAAATGAAGAAACTGAGGTTCCAACAAGTGACTTATCCAGATTACATGACTATTAGTGGCACAGCTTGACCCCAGAATGATCTACTGCATGTGCCTTACACCTTGACTCTAAAACCCTGAATATCAGCACACAAAGCTAGTAAATATCAAAATTTACACTGCTATTTAAGGCTGAGCAAGAAACTTTAAATCCATTTCAGAAAGCATTTATTAAACTAAGTCTCACTATGAAGAAATAGCTTTTTAAAAATATCAACATATTGGTTTTGAGCCACACTTCTCTTGCTCAGGCCCGCTTCCACGTATGGAAGTGTACTTTTTCCCTTCTAATAAACATTTTCTTTTCTGCTGTAAAAAATAACTAAATATAAATAAACAAATAAATTAGATAGATAGAACATCTTAAAATGTTTTATTCATCTTAAAAAAATATTTTATTTTATTTATGTAATAAATTACTTGTGTCTCATGCTTTTCTAGGCACGCAGGTTTAAAGAGATGTCTTGCAATGTGGTGCTGACATTAGTAGGGAGATAAGAGTATGGAGGGCAATGTAGAGGAAACTGTCAAGGAGACACCTGAGCAGAGATCCTGAATGGTGTGAAGGAGTTTGCCAAGCAAAGGGAACTCAAAGGACAGCCTTGAGGGAAGCACTTGCTTGCCAGAAAATATGACTTTTTAAAACTTTAAGTGAGTCTTAAGTGGTAAAAGTATCAGCTTGGTTAAAAACATATTCATGCAGTACAAGATACTCACACATTATCCCTCCCCAAGGATAGTGCTGTACTTGTGTGTTGCTGAAAAACTGTTCTATGTATACACAAATGCATAAACACATTCTATACAAATGGGTATTAAATATTTTGTTCTGCAACCTGCTTTCATTTAAGGAGAGAAGGTGTCTGTGGCTCAAGGGAAACAACAGAGCCAGACTTCCGAGGTTCTAGGGAAGTAAGAGGAGTACGTTTTGGTAATTCTGGAAACAAAACTGGGCTGTTTCTGAGTTTCTACGGAAAGGGCAGGTGTAGGTTTCAGGAGCTCTGCTGAATTAGAGGGCATTTTCTAGGGCGTTTTTGCAGAGTAAGCAATAAATTTTCTTGTACATATCTTTGAATGTGAGAGTATTTCTGAAGGAAAAATTCCTCAGGAGTGGACTACCTGCTTCAAAGGCTATTTATAATTAAAACTGATACATTTTACCAAACTCTCAAGCAGTATAGCACTATTATATACCAATCTTGTATATATGAGGAATGGTTCCCCAACTTCCTCATCAACACTATCATTAAACTTTAAATTCTTGCTATTTCTCAGGTGAAAACTGGTATCTCCCTATTGTTTAAATGTGCTTTCTTTAGTGAGAAACACTGAATACTTTTCCTTGTTTATTAGCCATGTTTATTTATTTTTCTAAGATATGCTTTATCTATTTTTCTTAATTATTTATAAAGTCTTTGTATATAAAAGGAATCAGCTCTTAAAACTGAAAATATTTTGTTTCACTTGTTTCTTGACTTTGTGGAATATTTTTTTAACCAAAAAATTTGTTTACGTAAGAATTAAAAACTTCAAAGTATTTTCCTCATGACTATTTTAAATTGTTTTCCCACTTTGTTATCTTTTTAATCACTCAGTATTTTTCTTGCAATTTTAATATTTTTATATCTGTATCATTAACCCATCTGGTATAAGGAGGTAAGCTAGGGTTACAGCCTATTTTTTTACCCCAAATAATTACTTGTTTTCTTAATAACATTGATTACACAACCCTTTTCCCCAATTATGTGGAATGTTCCATTTAGCATTTACTAAATTTTGTGTACATAATTCTATTCTGGACTCAACTCTAGTCACAGGAATCCAATACTGTTCAAATGGACTGTGATGAACATACACAAGGAGTTTATTCACCAAGTGGATTACAAAATATTTTCTCAGTAAATTATGTCCTACTGCTTACCAAAAGTACTAACTACTACTAAGAGGATACAATGCACTCTGTGCTAATAGTAATAATGGTCAATATACTCTTTCCATGTTACTGCTCCTCAAAAAAAAAAAAAAAAAAAAACACAGTACAGATTAGAAACACACTCACAGGATCTCTATTAATTTAAAAAATGTAATATTATTTCTAATTCTGGCAATTTGTTTTTAAAGATGTTATTACCGACAATTTTGTTTTCTATCACCTGTATCATTTGCATTTTTGAGGGATCTAAAGTTAAAAAGGTAATAATTGAGAAAACAAACTAGTACTTCAGAAAGTATTAGCTCCTTTTGAGTTACTCTACAAATATCCTGTCTTTTAAAAAATTAAGGCTAGAAGAACTACACACACACACAAATATAAAATCACATAGTACTAACGAAAAATCTCTAAAAAGAACTTTTAACTTAAAAATTAAAAACATAATGAAAAAAACACGTAGAAAGAATAGGTTATCTTCACAACTCCATACATACATAGACATAATGAAAAGTTAAGGGATGCTCATATTGAAGAGGTGAGGTATATTACATATTTATCATTATATTATATTATGTCATGTGTCATATATATTTTGAGATGTTGAGCTCAGGTTTGCTCGGTTTGAGTCCTGGCTTCATTATGTGGCTTTTATCAAGTTCCTAAACCTTTCCATGTTTCAGTTTCCTTGACTATAAAGATGGATTTATTTTATAGCCTGTTTAGAACAGTATCTAATACACCAGAAGTACTCAGGTTAGCTATTAGTAGTACATTAGAAACTATAAGGTAGCCGCTAAAATATATACTCCTTCAGTTTCTGGTAATTAAATAGTCCCAAATCACCCTGGCAGTTATGGCTCACCAACACACAGTGGCTCATCCAAAATACACTTAAGTCCTACTTGTGAAAGGCAGAGAAGCATTATTTTCATGATTTCTGTCCAAGTTTCTTAAGCTTAATTAAACAAACTGTTAACTACAAAAACTTTTCCCAACTTCTCAAGAGTATGGAGAAGGTGCTTTTGTTTTCTCATTTCAGTGTAGCACTTACTTAGCTACACCTCTCCTCTCCTGGCATAATGTGTTGTTGTCTCATTAAAACAACTTTCTTCTTTTATGTGCTCCCTTACCAACTTTTACCAATAGAAACTCTTAAAATAGAGGTTATCAAAAAGCCCAGTAAGTGTAGAATACATGGATTAGATTATAAACTGTAAGGGTGAAGCATTTTTTAATTCTATTCCCACAGAAATGTCTGAGCACACTGTTCTACATTCAGAAGTTTTTTTAAAAATGCTTCTGGAAAATTTATCAAATGAAAATCAAAACAAACCCACATCTCATAAATGGGCTTCTCTGACAGGACAACAGCAGAGAACTAGTCTTTTTTTTAGCCACATATCCTTTCCCAATTGCTACCCCAGTCTTCTGGTCCCTTTTAAGTAGGTAAAGCTCTACCTTTTCTCCTTACTTCTGTTTTCTATATTGACAATATTTCTCCCTTTCTTGCCTCTAGAAATTTTACACCAACTTTAGTGTTTTAATGAATACCACTGAGTATAATTCCCACTGCTCTTGCTTCAATCAGCAGACAGCCCCCTTGGCTTCTCTGAGTGGACTGAATCCTTTTGTCTTCGATTGCTGCCTGCTCAGTCTATCCATTCACCAGCTCTCCTATCCTTCATGTAGGGCCACTCAGTAAATACAGCACTCATTCCCAATCCCCTTCAGCCTGCATTAAACCCCAATGGCTCCTCTGACTTCCATATCATTCCCTATTTCTCCCAACTGGCCCTCCTGCTTTCCCCTTTCTATCAAAAACTCTTCTAGCCAATCTCAAAGTTTATACTGCCCACACCTGCCTACTACTCAGCCTCATTATCATACTCTAATAACATCTTACTTTAAAGAAATGTTATAGAATTTACATCTCAAACCCCGAATTCTGTCATATGTGCATATCAGCACATGTTCAGACATTATTTTATGTGTGGGTGTGTATGCTTCAATAGTTTTTCATTAAGAACTCCAAGCACTTTTCAAAAATGTTCTCAAAAAATATTCTCCTAAACTTTTTGTTTAAAAAGAGGAGAACGTTAAAGGAAAACAAAAATATATGCAAAGAAATGCTGGTAGAATATAACTTTATAAATCCAGGACAAGTACTTTTAAAGTGGGGAAGAAATAAAGACCAGCATGCTTCTCCCTAGACTTACCAGATGTCTTACTAGAAGTTTTAAAAGTGGTCGGTCAAAGGGCAGCAAGTCTACATGGTTTTTTGACTAAACCACAGAAAACAGCCTGTAGTACATGAAGAACAAAGATGAAAAGTTGAACCTAAAAAAAAAAAATAAATAAAGGGTAATCAAAATTATATCTGTAATAATCAGTGCCTCCTGTAACAGAATTAAATCTGCCTGTTTCCCTCACTATCCTGCCCCCTCCAACAGTGAAAAGGCTAAGAGTCTGGGGGTGGTAGTAAGTTATCATCGACTTGAGCGGAATGGGATGAACTGGCTATGAATAAGCTAGATGGATCACATACTATTCTGGTTAAGTTTCAGAACATTTACCTACCCTTCCCTCTACTCCCTATACCTTGTCAACTGCTTTAATTTTGATACCTTATCTCCCTGCCACTATTCTCACTTCCTTTCAACCCACTTATCATACTGCTATCAGTCATCTTCCAAACAAAAAACTTAATGTGACTTACCTGCTCACAATTCCTCAAGATAACCTCAACAACTACAGCACAAAAACTGAACATGGCATATAAAGCTCTTCACAATCTGGCCCAACTACTGCATTCTCTAAGTATTGACCCACCTGTAATTCCCTGACAATTCAAGCTTCTGGCCATTTACACTCCATGTCTTGCCACCCAGTCATGAGGCAAGTTCCTTCATCCTTCGGGAAGGATTGCTTCTTAAATGCTAGCCAAATCCCCAGCACCCGCCTAATCTTCCCTGGATGCCCTGCTGTATATAAAACTCCACTGTAGTAGTCATCTTATGGCACTACAGAGGCCTGATTCCACAGAAGGCCATGGGTTCTTGGATAAGGGCCTACCCATTCACCTCTGTGACCCTTGCATAACCTTGGTACATAGTATGTGCTCAGAAAGCACCTGTTTAATTAAAACATTCTCTCATGAAGATTATAAACATGATCTTAGATTACAGAATTTTAAAACTAGAAAAGATCTGAGCTACCATCTAGTCTTGAAGTCATTGGATTTTAGGACAGGAAAAAAACCTCAGGGGCTATCTCCTTTAAAACTTCAATTTATATTTGAGAAAACTAGACATTAAGTAACTTGCTCAAGATCAAGAAAATATTTAGCATCTTACAGAAGACCTGAATAAAGTTCTGCTATCTATCCAGGTTCTTTCTAGTATATCTTGACCAACCTAACACAGTGGAATTTAGTAAGCTCTTGAAAAGGCAGAACAGGCCAAATCAGAAGATGAAATTTATCAAACATTTAGAATCCAAATAACAACTGAAGAATATAGCACTACAGAGTATTATATTCCATGTTCTGCATTGGGCAGAGTATCCCAGTAGATCACAGTCTCTAGCTCTGGGCAAGAAAGACACTTTAACTGAGTCCCTAACACTAAGAAATTTGCAAAAGAAAAGTAACCAGGATGGTGGGCAGTCTTTAAAAACATGTCATTTGTGAGTACAGACGCTTAATTTCAAAAGGAGAGGAGTTACGGATAACATATAAGCTGTCTTGGAGGTAACAAATGGAAGCTGGCAGGAAAACAGATTTCAGCTCAATATATAAAGTTTTGTGAACAACTCAATCATGGACTAGAATAAGTTGCTTTGTCAAGTAGGAGCCCACCATAACTGGAAGCAAATGATCAAGATAAGACTGGAAGAATCCTCAAAGAACTTGAGCCTAACTTCTTCATTTTACAATTGAGAAAATTGATGCTGAGGGAGAGAAGTGACTTGTCAAAGATCACATGAATTAAGTCAGAGAAAGCAACAGAAGACCCTAGTTTCTTGATTCTGGATCTCTGTGGTAATGCAATGCTAGCTTTCCCACAGGAATGTTGCAGAGTTGAGTCCAAAATTCAGCAACTGGGTAGAGGATAGATAATGAGATTCCTTCCAACTTTAAGATTCTAGCTAATTTTTTTAAAATAATTTTCAGAGCTCCTGAGCCTAACGATGAAAGTAACTCTAAATTATTCAAGTAATAAAAAGTACCTTGTTCTATTTTTTGTCTCTACAGATTACATGTTGTCTCTAAAATACTTAAGTTCTAACCATTAGTGTTTTGCCAGTCCGTCATCCTATATTTTTCAATGAGGTTCTATGCCATATGGCATCATACCTATTCCCATTCCCATCCATTTTCTTCCTTAGTCTATCACCACTGGTAATTTTTAAAAACATTTTGATGTAAAGCTTTTAAAATTAAAACTCAATATGTAGAGCATGTTTAAAGCTAACTGGGATACACACACACACACACACACACACTAGCATTACTCTTTATCCCAGCTGATTTTTAAAAATTAGAAAACTTTATTTTTTAGAGTAGTTTTATGTTTAAAGAAAAATTAAACAGAAAGTTTTGTTCTCACGTATGTGGCTGCACACAATTTCTATTATTAACATCCTGTACTAGTGTGGTACATTTGTTAAAACTGACAAACAAATACTGATATATTATTAACTAACGTCCAGTTTATATTAGGGGTCACTTTACATGTTGTACAGTTCTGTGGTATTTCCTAAGTGTTTAGTGTCATGTATCCAACATTACAGAACCATAAATACTTTAACTGCCACAACAATTCCCTGTGCTCCTAACCACCACTGATCTTTTTACTATCTCTGTAGTTTTGTCTTTCCCTATACATTTTTTTAAATTGTGCAAAATATAACATAAAATTTACCATTCCATTTTTAAATAACCAATTTAAAAGCACAATTAAGTACATTCATAATATTGTAAAACCATCACCATTATCAATTTCCAGAACTTTCCATCTTAACAGAAACTCTGTACTCATTAAATAACTTCCCATCCTCACCCTACCCACACCAACCCTATCTTTATTGGATTCTGTCTCTACGACTGGAATCATACATTTGTCCTTTTGTGTTTGGTTTATTTCACTTAACACATCTATACTATAGCATGTTTCCAGAATTTTAGTCCTTTTTAAGGATGAATAACATTCCACTGTATATACCACAATTTATTTTCCATCCATCGATTGGCAGACATTTAGATTGTTTCCTTCTTGTGGCTATTCTGAATAAAGCTGCTGTGAACACTGATGTATATCTATTTGAGTCGCTACTTTCAGTCGTTAGGAGTTTATACCTAGAGATGAAATTGCTGGATCATAAAACTCTGTTTAAACTTTTGAAGAACCATTAAAACCTTTTCTACAGCTGCTGGGTGCACCATTTTACAATACCGATAGCAACGCACAAGTGTTCCAATTTCTCCACATCCTTGCCGTCACTTGTGATTTTTTTTTTTTTAAATAGCCATCCTAATGGTTATATGGTGTATCATTCTGGTTTTCATTTTCATAACTTCGATGGCTAATGAGCATCTTTGATGTGCTCACTGGCCATTTGTATATCTTTGGAAAAATATCTACGCAAGTCCTTTGCCCATTTTTGAACTGGACTGATTTTTGCTGTTGAGTTATAAGACTTCTTTACATTTTCTGGACACTAATCCCTTATCAGATACATGATTACATCTCTCCCATTCTGTGGGTTGTCTAGCTGATTTTTAAACAGCAACGATGACAAAAGCCCACGCAGACTAGGGGCAAAGAAAATTGCATCTAGGATTAAAATGGAAAGAATGCATTCCTTGAGAGCCAGAACCGACTTCCCAGCAGGGTTTTAAACAAAACGTTTCCTGCCTCCCCACCCGCAAGACCCCGAGAGTTCACCCCGCCCGCGGCCTCTGGGGAGGGGTCCTTCCGCCGGACAGGGCGTGAGCCGAAGGGGTGCAGGCCCCTCCATGGACGCCCTAGGCTTCCTCAGGACACGGGCCTTGGGATCTGCGGACCCGGACGACGCCCCTCCCTGCCCGCCCCGCTTCTCACCGCTGGGCTGCAGCGGCGTCCAGGTGAGCGAAGATCTGCGAGAAGCCGGGCTCGCAGTCCCCAGCTGCTTCGCGAAGCCCTGCAGAGCAGCGGCCTCCCGAATGGCGGCGAAGCGCAGGCGCGGGCTCTGAACGCGCGAGCGTGCGCGCGGCCGCGGGACGGGTGGGCGGGGACTGACGGGAAATGAGTTTGGCGCCGCGCGCCCTTCCGCCCGGGCCAATCAGATCGCTGATCGCCGGGAGCATCTTTGCCGAGAAAGCGTCGGCGTGTAGGGCGTCCCACCCTGTACCCGGAGATGACGTGTCTCCCGCCCTCTCCAGGAAGTACCTCACGCGGCCCCTCGGGCCCCACCTCTGGCGGTTCCCGCGCATTGGCGCGGGGTGGGAGTGAGGCCCAACTGTCCTGACCCGAGCGGTCTGAGTGGGCAATCGCTCTCCTTCTCCTCGCTCCAAGTAGAGGGGCCGAGCAACCGGCCTGAGGCCGCCCAACCGAGAAGATGCCGCGTAAGGAAGAGCTCTAGGGTTTCAGATTCGTTACCCGCAGGCAGGGGTAGAACCTGTCAGGGTAAAACAAGCACGTTCCCGCCCGTGTCAGCAGGTTCCCGTGTGAGCAAACGGTATTGCCTCCAGGTGTACCTGCGTGAGCAAACAGCATCTCGCCTAGTTATACTGCGTAAACAAACGCGTTTCCAGGTTCCCCTTTGTGAGCAAACGGCATCGCCGCCAGGTTTACCTGTGCCAGCAAACGGCATTCACTCGACCTCAGTTGCGGACATCTTCAATCTGTTCTAGATTGTGACGTGGCACTAGCTCTGGGTCTTTTTCATTGATGCTTTTTCTATAACAACGAAATAACAAAAGATCCTCTGCTGTTATTTTGAACTGAAATTATGACCCCCCCCCTTCTCCTGGGTACCTATAATGCGTACATTGGTCTGCTTGTTACTATAAGTCCCTTTCTTCTTGCTCCTCTGATTGAATACTACTGCCCTGCTTTCGAGTTTGCTGATCCTTTCACTTTTTAGCCTGATGTTGAAGGTGCCTATTGAATTTTACCGTTATTGTATTGTTCAAGTCTATGATTTTAGTAATTTTTAATATTTTCAATCTCTTTGTTGAAATTTTGTTCATGCATTGCTTTCCTGACCTTGGTGACCTTATGATCGTTTTGAACTCTCTGTGGGGTAAGTCACTTATCTCCTTTTCATTATCCAGATTTATTTCTGGAAATTTATCTTGTTCTTTTATTTGGAACATATTCCTTTATTTCTTCATTTTCCATGACTCTGTGTTGTTTTCTGTGCATTAAACAGTCATCTCTCCCAGTCTTGGAAGACTGTTCACTGTTCTCATGTAGGAGATGAATGTGGTTAATCAGCCCGGCCCAAACAGCTGGTTACCTCTTTAACCTCTGTGATTGTCCAAGGCACCGTCTATGTTCTTAGTGGCTCCCAGTAGTTGTGGTATGTCAAGATCTATCAGTGTCCCAAAGGGAAGTATCCTGTTCCTAGACTCAGTAGCTGCCAGCCAACAGACAACTCTGAGATGATTTTATGAGAAAGAACTTTATTGTGAGTCTACAAGCAAGAGCAGACTGGGATCACCCCTAAAGTGGTACATCCCCAAACAAAGGATCAGATTTGGCTTTATTTAGGGAAATCATGCATAAACATCCAGGTGAACTGTGTCATTGTATGTATAGGTAGGGACCTCACTGCACTACACAGTTAGAAATCATGGCTATACATACATTGCATGTTCAAGAATGGTGAAAAGTATCTGCTCCTGGGAGGAGATTTTAGTATTATAATGAGGGTATGATGCAAAAAAGTTCATGAAGAGGTCACTAGAGGGTCCTCCAAGCTTCAGGCAGTTTCAGCCAGATCAACCCGCTGGTTCTGCAAAACATCCTGGGCTTGTTCTGAAAAATGACTCTGGTGATCATCAATGTCAGGGAACTCGTAGGTATGGAAGGAAGTTTAATTAAGTCTCAGTCTTTCTGTTAAACTCAACAAAGTATGGGATATGCTTACACAAACCTTATAAAATCTAGGGTGATCTAAGTGAGTTTATAGGTTACTCTAAGCAAAGTTATAAATTCTAAATAAGTTAGTCTATGCTAGGCTGTATGTATAGGTTAGATCAGAGGTCCCCAACCCTCAAGCCATGGACTACTACAGGAACCAGGCTGCACAGCAGGAGGTGAGCGGGGCAGGTGAGCTAGCAAGTGAAGCTTCATCTATATTTGCAGCTGCTCCCTAGCTGCACCATTGCCTCAGCTCCACCTCATATCATCAGACATTAGATTCTTATAGGAGCACTGGTTCCTGGTGTCAAATAGTTTGGGGACTACTGGGTTAGATTTCAATCCCAGTTAGTTTCCACATGTAAACTGATTAGAAGCTGGAGCCTGAGGTAGCAGCTATGAGAGTATGCAGTCAAATCCCTTGCAGGGAGGAACTGAGTTCGTTTTGCCTGCTCTGGTCTGTAGTGAGCCCTGGGGGCCTCAGAAATGAGATTTACTACTACTTGGACTCCCAGGTCTGGAAGTCTCCAGATCAAAGCCAGGATGAGCAGCGAGGACCACAGCATCTCACTGTCTGATTCAGTCGTATCCATACCCTGATCAGAGACCAGCAAACTATGGTCCACAGGCTAAATATGGCCTGCTGCCTGTTTTTATAAAGTTTTATTGGAATACAGCCCTGCCTGTACGGTCTAAAGCTACTTTCTCACAACAGCAGCAGTTTAGTAGATGTGACAGAGATAATACAGCCTGCAAAGTATAAAATATATACTGTCTATTCCTTTTCAGCCACGGTTGGTTCCACTGGATCACGTGGACCTCATTCAATCCATAGCAAGTCTTTCTCTCCCCTTCCCCACCAAATTCTTGGAGTTTAGGAGTTAAGAGCAAGAGCACAGAAATGCCATAAAACTATGTGTCCAACAAGCACATGTTTTTAAGGATAAGTAATTCTCATTTTGACAAACATTTCATATTTAATAAGGAATAGATATAATCAATAAAATATTCAGACAATAAAAGCTAAATTTTAAAAAGCAAATTCTTATGTAAATTTCTATATAGGAAAAATACCATAACTGGACTTCGAATCCATTGCTACTAAAATTTTTATTTAATAAGGGGTTCAAAGCACAGTGCCAAAAGTAAATGAACATTTTAAAGTTTTGCTAAAAGGAAAAAATATTGTAGAGTGCATAGTTACAGAAAGCTCCATAAAGTCACTTTAAAACTAGTTCAGACTGCAAAAAAGAAAAACCCTAGATGCTGTATCTAAGTTATCTGTGTCCCAAGGTAATACATCACAGTATTCCTTAAAACATAGTGAATGAGCACATCCGTCAAAAGACTGAGAAACTATTTTCATCACATCAGTGGCCAAGTTGTTAAAAGGGCAATAAATAAAACTGTTGAACTTTACATGGTGTTAAGGTTCCTATCAGAGAGATTACAACACAACAGACTTCCTAGAATGTTATGATAGAAGGCACATAAGTGGCTGACTTACAGAGGTTATAATGGAATGAGAACTGCTCACTCCCCGGAAACCATGGCTCACAGAGAAAACCAACAAGAAGCACAATGAACTACAATCCCGATAGAACGTGTAACATGCAACATCTAAGTTACTCCTGTGTCACCTTTAAAGTGTTTCAGAATTCATACACCATACTAATAGTGTTATCCTCTGTTTTGGACGTACTTTTCTACTTTTCCAAAGGAGATTATCTTTTCTGTTTTGGCTAAATGATATATACTAATTTATACTAGAAATGGTAAAATCTAAGAAAACTTCATTCAATTTTTAAAAAAATTTTCTATGCCACCTTTGTGTTTCTAGTTTGTAATTTCTTTATAAGGAGTAAATTCACCTTGCAGGTTATATTCCAGGCTAACTTATACATTTCTGTGATGCCCTTTCTAATCCCTGGAATTTGGAATGGGAGCTCACCCATGCCACAACCACAGCATGCACACTGGTTCACTCCACCTCTTCGCACTTCTTGGAACCAGCCCCTGTTGAATCTTCTGCCTCAGTCCTCCTTCCATCATGGCCCTCTTCAGAGTATCTTCCACTACATCCCTGTATTCTCATGCAAGCTCCTGGCTGGTACAGCTGCAAGGCCTGCCGGTCCTGCCAGGACAGAAACGTGGGTTACACTTCCAAGAGCTTGCAGCACAGGAGGGAGCAATGCCTCTATTTATAGGGCCTGAGGATCCTAATTGATATCTAAAGACTATCAATCTTGCAGCTAAAAATCAGCCGTTTTCACTATCTCAGAAACAAAGCATTTTGTGGTAAAGTAAAAAAAAAAAACATGAAAATAAGACAATATGTTATTGCTCAAACCTAGAACACTCTCTGGAAATAGTACAGCCATGGCATTCTTCTCCAAGTTTGAGAGATGACAAGTCAAACACACACATCTCAGTCCCTCAAACTCGCTATGCAGTGAACCTGAGGTCTGAAACAAAATGAGGCATGGCCCCTCCACATGGCTTTTAGAGTGCTAAACTAAACCGTTATTAACATTCATCATAAGCAATTTCCACAGAGATCATTTCTGAACTGTCCCCTTTACAGAAAATACTAACCCATTGTCTTTAACTTTTAGATGTGGTAGAATAAAAACAGACTGAATAAAGTACATGAAATTCAATCAAACGGCTTCTGGGAATGAAGATGTGGAAGCCAGGGAAGGGCAGAGAGATTCTGAAGGCTGAGATTTGTAATCCCAGCAGGAACCATTCCTCCTCCCAGGGAAGCCAGAGCTCAAGAAGAGGGAGAGAGCGACACATCCCAGCTCAGTGGAGTTTACAGCCCAGAGAGGAAGGCTCTGCCTCAACATTCCTTCCTCCTCTGTGACTGAGACATAGCAGCAGCAGACTTAGCCTTTCCACGACCACCTGGAGCTGGAGCACAAGGACATTGCGACGTGGGTGGGCTTGTCCCACTGAAGTCTCACCTTTACCCACTCCTGTGCTTTGTGTGGAGGCCCCACAGTCACCTCCTGAGATAATCGGAATATTCTTTTCCTTAATATAAGCTGGGCCAATAAAAAGAGTTGGAAAGGCCTTGTTTGGCCCCATGGATCTGAACCTAAGTGTAAGCAGAGATGCAGGCTTCACAGGCCACCTTCTGCTGGGCCAACAAGCATAGCTCTGCTTTTCACTAGTGTAACATCTGTGTGTACAGACAGAGTTATAAACTGATCCTAAAAGCACATCATAACCTGCCAGGCCTGGTAAGAAAGGAGCTATTACCCACAAAGCACTTTATCACCACTACAGCATTGCAGATTTAATTGACAGAAGGCATCATCATGAGTTCCCACACCTGAAGCTGTGCAAATACCAAAATCACTCACTCCTGCTAAATAAAATGACAGTTGAAAAACAAGTGTTCAGAGGAACAACCCCATCAGTGAGACCCATGGCTGTACTCAATGTACCTGAGGTTAAAGCAGCTACAGAAACCTTTTGTGATATAGACATGATTAGTCAAGGGTGAAGACAGAAGGTTCTGGTTTTTCTGGAGCTCTCCCTCGCCTTTACTGGAAACATTTAGAAAATCAACATTACTGATACTGCAGTAACTTGGATGGATCTGAAGGGAATCATGTTGAGTGAAAAAGCCAATCTCAAAAGGATACATACTCTGTTTCCATTTATATAGCATTCCTGAAATGACAAAGTCATAAAGACAGAGAACAGACAGTGGCGGTCAGGGACAGGGTGGGTGGCGGGTGTGACCTGTAGCCAGGGTCCACAGTCAGTCCACTTGGTTCACCTATAGGCCAGGCTGTGGGGGGCTGACAGCATCATGGGGTCTGGCCCTGGCCATTTATAGTGTGTGTCTATGACAATGTGATCTGAATATAAAGTAACCTCAAACTTCTGAAAGAAAAGCTGTTTGTTGGGCCAAGTGGGCAATCTCAAGCCTGTGTTGATTGTGCAGATCTAATTTATGAGTGTTTTGGAGCCATCTGATTGTCCATTAATAATCAGACATTGTTAATAATGGAAAAGAAAGCTCCATGAAATGTCATTAATATTTTCCTTACTGTCTTAGGGGTAAATCTGATAACATACCATTATTTATTCTCTAGCAAAAGGTACAAATGTTGCTAGTTTTATACTAAATAAAAGCTTTTTTTTTTCCTGGTGAATAATACTTGATTCACTGAGGAAATATGATGGCTGGTTCTATTTTTTGATTTGACATTCAGTACTTGGTACCCACTCAGTGGACAAGAATAACTCCTCTAGCAAACACAGACTCCCAGGGCAGCACACTCCCTAAGACAATGCAGGATCCAGTGAGAGCAGGCTTCTCACTGTCAAGAGTGTGTGATCCTGTAGATTTTCCATTTTTTGTTAAATAAAAGAATTTCTGTTTGGGAAAACAGTCATGAGCCTGCCGAAGAACAGCTTATACTTTTAGTATAGACAGATAGATGACTGACAGGTTATCCTAAATGAATAAAGGAACCTTGTTTCCCATATGTTCCTTTTTGGCTGCCAGGCCCCCCTCACTCTTCTGCTCTTCTTCTCTCTGGTCTCTCTGCTGCTTCCATAAGGATGCCACTGTCCTGGCTCCCTGTCCTCCCTCTGTCTGGGCTGAGTCCTTTCCCCCATTCCGGCTCTTCTTCATTTCTTCTTGAAAACTTGTCTAACTCATAGTGAGCTTTAAGCTTTCTGCTGTCATTCAAGTGATATCTTTGTGTTTCAAGTTCTTTTTCTCCCAATTTTCTCTCCATATGCTTTTGCTCTTTACCACTGTCATTTTTTGACCTGTGATTCAATACAAATTATCAGTAACCTTATGTAACCTGCTTGTCGATTACCTGACTTCCTTTCCAGACCATAAGTACCAGAAAAGGCAGAGAACATGGAAATCTGCTTATTGCTATCTGCCAAGTTTGTACAAGATGGGCATGCCATAGGCATTCAGTAAAAAACTTGGAAAGATGAATAGTAATAACAATATTTACCATTATACTTGTGTGACACATATATATTAGGTGCTCTGCTAAGGTACCATATATATATTCTCAATAACCCTCTGAAGGTTATTATAAATATAATCACTCCTTTTGAAAGATAAAGCAAATGAGATTACAAATGGTCAAGTGACTTTCCCAATAGCCCAGATGCACATCCATCATGACAAAGAGCTGATAGTGACAGCTTAGCTTCTGCAACAAGCATAGCTAAAATTAACTGAAATTTAGTATTTATGCATATGTCAAAATGTTAAATGAATAGTAAATAAGTGGAGAGTTAGCTCATTTGGTTCTTAAAGTCCTTCCACGAACCACAGACAAAAGTCCTCACACACCATCTGTGTCTCCCCCACGTACAGAAGCAGCAGGATTGGTGGTAACAAAAAGATGCATAAGCAAAGCATGAACTGGTGCTAGAAACATGACAAAGGCACTGCTGTATCATAAGCAATAATAGTACAAATACCTGTAACATAAACAAGCGTGCTAATAGATCACAGACTTGATAATAATGTATAACTTACTTTTATAAACAAACCAATAAACCAGAACTGCCAAAAAGAGAGAGAGAAAAATTTTATTATGACTGTGTTTAATAAGGGCAGTAAGAAGTCATTCAGATGCATGTGATCCTAGGCAAATAGCAGCCTAATCCCATGACCTTGCCATCTCCCCTCCTAAGTCAAATCCACTTCCAGACATCCCAGTGAGTGGAGCATCCCTGGGCTCTAGGAAGCTCTATGTGTGTCCAGATAAAGCTCATGTGCAGGAGCCCTGGGTCAAGAGGACAAGAAGCCCAGCTGTGTGTGACCCCACTGATTGTAGGGAGGTGTCCAAACACCGGGGGCACAAAATCAAGGACAGCAGGGAGGGGCTGGTCTCTCTCTGGCCCCTGCGCAGAGACTGCTGTGTGTATCCTGTTCCCACAGAAGCCCTGCCCAGCTCCTTTCATGGAGTCATGTCCTGAGCAGGCAAAGACCTATGTGCCTAAGAACACATTGCCAGAGAGAGGTAGGACTGATGAACACCAGATCCACAGCTGCAGGTCAGATTCCACAGTGGGACCGGAGGAACAACAACTCCAACAAAGGAATTACGGCACTTAGAATTCTATCTCTGTAGCACAAAAGACTTTGAGTACCTAAAAGACTGGGTTCTCAAATTTACAGCTCTGTAGACAAATTAAAGGAAGCATGCAAGATCAAAGCAAGGTATCTCAAAACATAGAGGGCAATTAGAAACTAATAAACACCATATAGGAAAAGAGACTGGGAAGAAGATCCTGAAGACCTAAACTGCAATAACAGGAATCCAAAGGAAGAGACAAGGAAAGACAGACTTGAGGCTGCAGACTAAATGGTTTACCAAGTTCCTAGCATGACCAAAGAGAAACAAAAACATGGATAAGCTTTCAAGAATTCCAAGAATATTATGAAATACAAGCATTTGTAATGAGAAAAAATATACGTCTATGACTTGATGACAGTGCAGTGATGCTTAATGTGGTCAAAGAAACTAAAGTGCAGGGCTCACTTTTCCCTGCGCCTGTCCTGTGTGCTCTCCCAGGGCTTGGCCTTCACAACAGCACAGCTAGGGCAGGCTTCCTGTTGTCCATCTCCAGCATCAATTTCCTCTCCTCGTTCCTTTGTTTTCTCAGTAGCTGCTTCCTCTCCCTTTTCTGGTTTCTTAAGAAGCTGAGAAAGTATAATGTTAGTAAAATATAACTTTAAGAGTATACTATAAAAGAGGTTGTTTAATTAATAGTTAGAAATATCACCAATATTGAGCCCAAATGTTTGAATAGCAAAAAATGTAAGTTAAAAGTCCAATGAACAGGTTTTTGGTTAAATACCTAGGACAACATCCAGTCACTGAAATACTATGAACTTCTGAAAAATGATTTAGGATAGTTAGCGTAATGAATTGATGCTTGCATTACTGAATAAAGGAATTCTACAAAATAGAATGATCTGATTCCTATTTCTTTGTTGATACACAAACATAGAAAAATGTCTAGAAGGCTTGCAACACTGTGTTAACAGTGATTATTTTTAGGTGGCAGAACTGAAATAATTTTCTTTCCCTTCATCTATAGGTTCTAGTTTTTCTAAAATGAGTATTACTTTTGTAATAAGGAAAAAACATTTTTTCAAAAGGCTGCTTTATATTGATGACTTTTAGAACAGTTTTAGGTTTTTGAAACACTTATTATTTCTTGAAACAGACTTAGCAGTTTGCTTTGATGCATTTAGTTTGGTATGCCTTTTATTGGGCCTTCCTCCCAGTTCCCTGTACAGTTTACCCTTTGAAATCTAAGTATCACAGGTAGAGAGTCAGTTTGTAGAATAAAAATGGAAGATCTACTTCTGAAAATTTTGTTCTCACTTACAAAAATAAACTTATTCTCAATTGCAGTATAGCAAGACTATAAACAGATATATTTGGACTAAACAAGTTCATTTAAGAAAGAAACATATAATGTAATGCAAAATAATAAAAATTGCTTCTCAGCAAAGGTATGCATTATGTTACCAGTGTATATGTTCTTATCATGCCTTTGTGGGATCTTTGAATTTAGACATTTCATTTCAGATAACTACCCTTCTTTTAAATTACAAAAGTAACATAGGTTTGTAATAAATGCAAACCATAGGAAAGTGCAAAAGTATGTATCTGCATTCATCCATCCAACCAACAAATAATTTGTGCACCTATGAACTGTTTTTACTCATAATACTTCTGAAACCAAATGTGTGGTGTCTCTTCCAACACCATTTCCCCAGCTCTGCAACACAGGCTGGTGACCTACAATTCAATTAAGCTCTGACATTATCTATCAGAATTAATATCAGATCTCAGAGAACTATCCCCATTTCAGATGCCAGTCCAAATTCCAAGGTCGTCACCAGAACTTCTGATCCAATGGCTATAAATTCATGGGGCTCTTGAATGAGAATGACTCGTGGAACTCAGGACAGTGTTTTATTTACAATGGCTGGTTTATTACAAAGGATACAACTCAGGAACAGCCAAATGAGAGAGGCTCACAGGGCAAGGTACAGGGAATGGTTTGGAGCTTACTCTGTGGTGACATCACCTTCCTGGCTGATGTGTTCACCAGCTTGGAAGCACTCCAAACCCCAGACCTCAAAATTCAGGGACTTTTACAGAGGCTCTATTACACAAGATTGGTTAAATCATTGGCTATTGATAAGTGAAATCAATCTCCAATGCTCTCTCCTCTCCAAGGGTCCAGGGGTGGAGCTGAAAGTTCCAACCCTCTAATCATGCCTTGGTTTTTCTGGTGACTAGCCTCCATCCTGAAGCTATCCAGAGCATCAGCTCCCATCATCCCATTATTATACAAAGGACATCTTATCACTCCAGAGGCTACAAGGGTTTTAAGAGCTGTGTGCCAGGGACCAGCGAGAAAGGCCCTGTGCTAAGTGCCAGGAATATAGTTATGAACAAGAGACAAGTGCCCACAATTAAGGAACTTACACTTGATATTCTAGCTGCAGCAGTGATTATCCATAGGGGTGGAAGAATGGTGTGTACAGTGACAAAAATGAAAAAGTGAACAAGATAACCTTAGGTAGTATGAAATGCTATGAACAGAATAAAAATACAGAGAGATATGGGGTGAGAAGGAGAGGAGGAATGGTTTCTCAAGGGGATTAAGAAAGGGCTCTCTGTGAAAATAAAATGTAAACAGAGACCAATGATGAAAAGAAGCCACTTATGAGAAAGCCTAATTCTGGGAGAAGAGCTCACTGTGGAGAAAGGCAAGCATAGGCCTTGGGAGAAATTAGCCTGGCAGAGGAAGGAAGGAAAGAAAAGGAATGAAGAAAAGAAGGGAGGGAAAAAGGAAGGAGGGAGGAAGAGCAGGACAGGGCCACACGACTCATTAGGAGGTGGAAGCAGGTGCCAGGTCTGGTGTGCTTCTATCCAGCCCTCATCTACACTCCTACATGCCTATAGCCAGGTCTCACACACACATTTGTTTTTAAAGAGAGCTTTGTGAAAGAAAATCACACAACTTTTTAATGTAATGTAACCTATACCCTACAAATTTATATATTCAGGCATTTTATTTGTAATATTGGTAACCTACCTTCCTATGTCAATGTAAGCTCACAGCTTAGTTTTAGAGTCCTCAGAGGAAAATAAAAAACTGCTAGGTTTCTCTCCTCGTGTCATATTTCTCTATTGTTAAAAATAGCCATGAGGATATCTCTCTGCCTTTCTCTTTTTAGGCTATGAATACAAATTCTTTTGGCATTTCTTCACAAATTTTGTGTTTCCATTTTTTTTAATTTAAATTCTGCAAATCATTCATAAGTCAAGCACCCCCAAATTGAGCACAGATACTTATTAAAGGATAAACTTGGGTTGGATATGTATGCTTAGGTCAGAACTCCAGACACTCTTAAGGACAGAAGCTATGGATTACTCATGTCATTGGGTCTGTTCTGCCACTGAGATTTTGTTCTATCAGATTTGGACGAGACTAACCCTTTCTCTTGCTATGTTTAAGTTTTGATTTCTTTTTTCTATATAAAGGATCCTACATTTACTTTAAGTGACTTAAATTTATTTTATTTCTTTGGCTTATTCTGTATTCTAATTCCATGCTCCAAACTGTAAGAGTAAATGCTATACTCCAAATATGTGCAGTCTTACTTAAAATTATAGTTGAAATTGTAGGCTACCAGTTTCTTCCTGGAAAACTCTCGAAGATGTTAGGAAAAGTGCTTTTGAAAATGCAAAACATTAGATTCTGGGTTAGCTATTACTCTTTGTTTAGAAAGGTAAATGAGGTGAGACAATATTCGCACATCTGTGACCATACAATTTACATTGTCCCTAGTTGTGACAGAGCTGAATTTCCACAATGATAAAGATCATCCTTATAATATTATGGTTTCATTTGATTAGCTATTTGAGATTAGGTGGGCCATGTGGCTTGTTTGGCAAGTGAAATATGTGCAGAAGGGACGTGTCACTTCCATGAGGAAGATTTAAGAACTAAAGTGCAATTTGCCATCTTATATATTCCCTTCACCTGTCATAAAGATTGTGGAAGTAAATGCCAAGATGAAGCCCCTATCATCCTGGGTCACTGGATGGCTGCGATGAGCAATGTACAACAATGACACGTAACATGAACAAGAAAAGAATTTGAAGTTTACAAAACCAATGAGATTTTGAGACTATTTGTTACTGCAACATAATCTAGACAATCCTGACTGATACAAATGCTGGTTTGTTTTCAGAGGAGTATTGTTAAAAAATTGTTCCCTCCACTACTACTGAACTCAATATGACCCCCTATGGGAGAAAGTATTGCTTCCCTTGAAGAACTGGAATGTTTTCTCCTCACGGATAATAAAAACTATGCTTCTGGTCAAATTTTCTGTTTCTGACCGCCAAGAATAACAGAGAGTAATCAGTGGCTCAATGATAGAGACTGTGATCTCTTCCTCATCCTTTTCTTTTCTACTCTATCTTCCCCTAAGTACTAACCTTTGATTTTTTCTTCTTTATGCACACAATTTTAATGAATCCTATAAGGCTCTTTATACCCTTTGTAGAGTGAGGTAAGATGCACATTTGGTTGAAACCGAGGTTTAATAATGTCACCTGAGCAGAATACTAATAAGGTTAAGGGCTGACCCCAATTTGGGGCAATGTATTTTATACAGAGAAAAATTCCCTCTCTGTGTTAAATTACCTCCTAAATGAACGCATCAGTCAAAGGAGATAATAGGCAAGAGAAATAGAAACCATTGCTGGTACCACAAAAGAAGTGATAAAACCCAGTTCTGTGAGTCAGCCTTCATAGTGTACACTAAGCCAGTGGTTTTCGAATGTGTACTTTTTTAGTCAGGAAAAGTTTTCTTTAAAGGAAAATGTAAGCAGAAACACAATCTATGACATTTAAATGTAGGGCTTCCTCTTCACACCCAAGAAGCCAGTCCTCTTCCATCCTTCCACTCACTCGCTCCACCCAAACACAGCATGTGCAGGGAACCCCAAGGGCTCAGGGAACACAGTTTAAGAACTACTGTTGTAGAATAGAGAAAAGGAGTCATAATAATACAAGAATAGCTGAATTGAAAAAGGTTCTTAAAAAGGTTCTTAAAATTCTAAAAAGCTAAAATACCTAAAAGGTATGATTAGCAGAGTAGAACTATTTCTGGAAAAAAAGTAATGAAAGGACTCCTCCAAATTACCTTAATCCTTAGTTCTTTCTCAGAAGTTCTCTTTTGTTTGTCTGCTTCTTTTCTCTTGCATCTTTCCTCCTCTCTTCTCTTTCTTTTTTCTTCTTCCCGTAAACGTTTCTTTTCCAATTCCCTCCTCCTTCGCTCTTCTCGCTTCTCTTCTCGAATTCTCTAAAGAGATAGAAAAGTACATGTATGAATTGTTTGCATGGATGTGGGAGAAACAGAAAGAATATTCATCATGTAAAATGCCATACTTACCTGCTTTTCTAATTTTCTATTCTTAATGTATTCCAAAAGCGGTGTGGTTCTTCTAGCTAAAACACAAAAATTGTAAGGAATATTTAACTTGAAAATAAGATTTTTTCCTTTAAATGCTTGTTTTCAATGTAATTATTAAAATAATTAGGGAAAAACATTATCATTTTTAAATTTACATGAGCATACCTAAGCATTGTATTTGAGGGGGCTCTTATTCCATCACTATAAAGTTAAGTAATTTAGAGGTAATGATAACTTTATATATTCCTGATTCTGAAGGGAGTCTTAGATATTATTCACAAAGATAGTAAAATGAGTACAATGCATTAAACTTCCCAAATGTTATGAATTCTTTCATACTTTTGCAGATATCTTAAATCATTACATATTTATATATTCACTTTGACTCAGCACATATCCTGTGAATTTCTTCCTTCTCAGCTCTCTAGACAATAGTTTTAAGCAATGTGGATTCTTGTACTTTCTTATAATATACACTCCATGAATCAGAATAACTAGATGTAAGTTTAGAAAATGATTCCATATGGCACTGTTGATCTAAAAAGCACCTACTATCCAGGAATGAGGGTCTCCACAAACTCTTAACTGGATCCTCAACTTTCGTGCCTCTGACCTGTCTGACCCGACCTGGATGTGGGTTCCCCAACATGTGACAGGCCTCTAGGTGCTGCCTCCCTGAGGGACTCACTCTGAGAAGTATGCGTTCCCCAACGCAGTGTTTGAAGATGTAGGTGGGAAGGTGGAAGACAGAAGATGGTTTGGGTCTGTTCTACAGGTCACAAAGACTTCAGATTAAATAGAAAAAGGAAGACTCCTAGGATGCACTTGAACACCTACACGTCACTTTGGGAATTCTGAAGATCGGGAATAAATCAGAAATTATGAGAGCCCTGGCCAGGGGTTTCTAACTTGGAATTGAGGACTCCTGAACACTTCAACATCACGTATCAAATGGCATTTGCCATGGGAGCTCTGCCCCAGGTTCCCAGCTGAGGTGAAGAGCTGATGTGGTACAGATACCCAAGTTTTATAAAAGGTATAGTGGCCAAGAAGAGCCCACTCCCTCCCTGAGTGGCTCCTGTGTTAACTACAAACTCTGGCTTAGTATTATAGCCGATGCCCTTTTTAACAGGTAAATCATCCCAAATTAGTGAGGAGTCTGCTCTGCACCATGGAAGTTCTGCCAAAGAAAGAGCTGAGACCTACCTTGGTGGGTGAAGGAGTTGATGCTGTAAACCTTGCCTGCCTTCCCTCCTTTCCCAAAAAAACACTTGCCTTGTTACTCCCAAAAGGTCGATGCAAAGGGAAAATGAGACCCTGTATAAAAGCTTTACAAACCAGAAAAGTGTATCATGATTAAATAGAAGATGCATGGCCATGTAATATAATACTAATTTAGGTAACGGTATAGCTGTTACCACTTACAGAGAGCCACTGTGCACTAGGCACTGTCACAACAATGTATGAGGAAACAGGGAACCTGAGGCTCAGGATGAGGCTGCACAGATGATAGGTCTTAGAGATAGACCTGAGCCCAGGTCTGTCTGCTCTAAAGATGCTGATATGCCACTGCACTAACCTGGAACTTCAGAGTGAATTAATATATCCATTTAGACCTTGATTGCTTACCCTTGATCATAAGAATCTATTGAAGGCCAAAACCTAAGCAAAGAAAAAGGCAATTTGCCATGGATTGCCTGATTAAGCAAATGTAAATGGGCACAAAAGGAATCAGAGAAACAATGCTCTATAGCCTTGTCCTGGGCTAATGACGTAGTCACATTTATTCATTCAGTTAATAACTAGATTCATCCACTGTACACCAGGAGCTAAGAGTGGAAGAGGACAGGACTTGTTTGCAAGAGGGTGGCTGGAATATGCTAGAAGGTGTGTGTCTGATCACCAAGGGGATGTCTCAAGACTGCCCAAAATGAAAGAACCTGCCACTTCCCTGAGCTGTCCTGTACGAGGGCATTTAAAACAAAGTGGGAATGAACTGGGAGGGGAGAAGAAGGCAAGTTCTGTAAATAATTATAGCTTGCTTCCTTTTTTAGCTCTTCTTAAATTTAACATCCTCTACAGTGAAACATCCATTTGCTTCGAATACTGTTTATACCCAGTCTTCTCCAGGTTAGTAATGATCCACTGATCTGCTCAAGTCAAACTCCTGGAGGCCTTGATTCTTTCTGTTTTCTTACCTCCCATGTCTAACTCATCATTCAGTCTTACCAGTTCTACCTCTAGAATACATACTAACTCTAGCCTTGTTCACAAGTAGCCTTCCCTGGACTACAGCCACAGCATCATAGCCAGAAGACCAGCTTTTCCTCTTGGGATGCATAATCCACCATGTATGGAGCACCAGAGTGATTGAAAAAATAAATCAGACCACAGCACTCTTTCAATGGTTTCCAGGGATCCACACCTCTTATCTACTAGCCCAATGTGATGTGCCACATGACTCTCCACCTGCCTGCTCCTTGTCCCCCATGTGCCCACCACGTAGGCATGTAGCCTGACCCTACAGGCCCAAAATGCTGGCTTCTAGCCCTTGCAGTTGAAGTTCCCTCTTCCATCCCTTAGCACGGCTGCCCTCAGCTCATATATGGGTTCAGAAGGGCCTTTCTTTCTATCCCATTAATCCTATTTCATTTCTTTGTGGCACATAAGGAAATTCTCTGGCTTGAAGCTCGATGATTTCTGCATTTGTTTACCACAGTCATCCCCACTGAAAAGGCAGGTACATGAGGGCAGAGACCTCATGCATCTTGTTCATATTCTGTCCCCATGCCCAGACTCAGAGCTGGTACTCAGTCAATGTGCTGAATAAAAATGAGCAAATGTATCCTAAGCACATCTTAATAAATATTTACTTTAGTGATTAAAAATCCTTTGAGCTACATGTTAAATCAGCTATTATAAAACATAAATCTTACCATAGAAGGGGTAGGAGGTTGGGGGAGGTAGATGGGGTAAAAGGGGTCAAATATGTGGTGACAGGAAAAAAATCTAACTATGAGTGGTAAACACACAATGCAATATATATATATGCCACACTGTTTCAGGTTAGAGGCACCTGAAACTTACTGGATTTCGTTAACTAATGTCATCATAAAATAATTAAAAAATAAAAATAAAAAAGTTATTTCCCCTAGCAGTTTGAGAGGTTTTGTTTTGTAAGATAAATTGTTTTGAACTCTCATAGTGGGAAAAACATGGTGCATACAAAAAAACCCTGCATTTTGAAAGTTTTAAAAAATAAAATATAAAACTTCATTATTAGACTAATGAAGAATATTTCAATAATATTAACCTTTCTTATTAATTTACTCAAGAAACATTTACTGAATACCAAAACTCGTCCAAGCAATGTACTATGTGCTGGGACTACAAAGACAAAATTAAAGTTTTGCTAGGGAGCGGGGAGAGACAAAAAGAGAAGTAAGTTTATGCAGAGGGAGATGGACAAATAAAATAAATTATAAACAGTGTAATGTCCTATTCTATAATTCTTAATTGGTGAGCATATATGGGTTCAGAAGGGCCTTTCTTTCTATCCCAATTAATTCTTAATTGGTAGATGTGGGGAGAGGGAGTGTAGAAGGGGTGAGCTTGGAGAATTGGGCCCTAAAGGGAGGTCTGATACAGAGTAGAGACTGACAGGAAAGGAGACACTACAGGTAGTTTGGGAGGTACAATCAGAGTAGTGATGACAGAAAAAGGTGTTTCACACATAGTTTTGAGTTTTTTGGGATTGCTACTCAGAGATAACCATTTCTAAAGTTGAAGGCCTGATTCAAACCAGATTCTGTGCTCTGGCTGGGTTTATCCATTTGCTAGCTTGGCTTGTTCAATGGCTTGATATTTTTCTTAAACAGCAGCAAGTGATCTGACTTAAGCCAAGCATCTCATTTCTGTGACTGCTTTGCAAATATGAGATATTTCAACTTTGAGATATAATGCTCTTTCCCTGATGCAACCAGGCATGGAACACTCAAATGGCTTCTCTCCTCTTCATTTATCATAGCTTTGAAACAAACTAACTGTAACTGATAATTCAGGTGATCTCCAGCAAAAGACGCTCAAAATATTTTATGGCAAGATGGCCACCATCTTGCCATCCTTGTCTCAAAACTAAATCTACATTTCTGCCAATCCTGTCATAAATGTCTATTTTTAAAGATAATCTTGAAAAATAAAAATAAAAACATACTTTATAACAACATGGCTCAAGAAAATAAAAAACAGATGAGAAAAACAGACCAAAAAGTTCTCTTGTCTTTGCTTCTATGTCTCCCAGAAGAGTTTCAGGATTGGTACTAGTTTTCTCTTCCTCCACAGAGTAAGCTTCTAAAAACCTCTTATATTCCAGATCTGTAAATTCAAAAAGGAAATAAAAAAGAAAATAAACATACTCCACCCATATATAGGAGAGAAATTGTATTGGATCAGTGTATTTAATTTAGTAGATTGGTAATCCAGCCTTTTAGAAAGAACTCACCACCTTCAATGCTTCCAGTTTTGGCATCTTTTTTCTTTAGCCTCTTTTTGGCTATCTTCTGGAATGGAGCAAACTCTACCACTGCAGGATACTCAAGACCTTTAACAGAAAACAAGTTCCAAAAACCATTATGAAATTCTAGTATATCTTTTTGAAGAAAAAATAATATAACTTAAAGATTGAGTATAACAATAATAATGTTACTGTTTAAACTATAATTTAATTATACTGTCAAGGAACTACAAACTCAGCATGTCAAACTCCACATTTAAACAAAGGAAGGGCAATTATGTATTAAACAAATTCATGTTGTAATGGGGGTTACATGTCTGAATACATTCAAAGTTCATCAAACGGTACATGTTAGAATGGTGAATTTTACCATATACAATTTATACCTTCATAAACCAGATCTCTCAAAACCAAAAGAGTATATCATGGAATATCTTTAAATAGGTTTATTAGTACATTAAAATTTTTTAATTTTAAAAGGTTAATTCAATTATCAATCTGTTATATGAGTTCAAGGAAATTACTTTGCTTAGAAGAGACAGTTAGCTAAAAGAGGAGCCTTCAAAAGAGTGTAAATAATATTAAGGTAAGATTTGCTTCAAGTAGAAAAATTTAGAATAAAAGTTAGTAGAAACTTGTTTCGTTGTTATGTGGTGGGAGGAGGGGAACATACACGTAGAAATGATCACTAAGAGAATCTGCTATATGCTTAATCAACATATGGAACATTCTACCTTGGGACTAAACCCACTGAGTAATCATTTTTAGACTTGTCAGGAACGAGCAGGGGACTATGACACTGTAACTCTCATTTATCTGGAAGACACATGCTACAACATCGGCGATCCTTGAGGATATTATGTTAAGCAAAATAAGCCGGTCACAAAAAGACACATACTGCATGATTCCACTTCTGTAAGGTATCTAGAGTAGTCAAAGACACAAACAGAAAGTAAAAGAGTGGTTGCCAGGAGCTGGAGACAGGGAGAAAGAAGAAGTTGTGTAATGAGTATAGAGTTTCAGTTTTGTAAGAAGAGTTCTGGATATCGGTTGCA
>PVKZ01005265.1:0-57236 GCA_004027375.1 Macroglossus sobrinus
AGTAAATTCTATCTTATTTACTCTCAACAAAATAGTCAGGGAACACAGACATTAACCAGAATAGAATCTTATTAGAAAAAAGAATCCAAACTAGAAAATCTCAAAATGTATTTATTGATATAAATTATAAATCATTTTTGTATTATTCATAGTTTTGCATGGTACATCAATTAAAATATTTGAGAAATGTTTGAAACACTTTTACATCTATCAGAATCATGAGGGCTATGTCAGATTGTATTATGCAGGATTCGAGAGAAATGTGGTCTACATGCTACCTTAAGCAATGGAGTAGTAGAAAGATAGGATTACAGAAGACATGACATAGATAATAACTTCAATATTACAAGATATTTACCACATGATCTTCAAGCAAACCTGGCTTCAAATCTTTAACTATATATTCTCAGAATCCTCTTATTGCTTTGGTGCCACTGATTTTGTGTTTGTGTGTGTGTGTGTGTGTGTGTGTGTGTGTGTGTGTGTGTGTGTGTGTGCATAAGCCAGCAAAATTGTAATTCTTGTATTTTCTGGTGAACAGTTCATGCTATTTCCTCTATGATTCTGTCAGTTCTTAGTACACCCTCTGCTCATCAAATATCTGTCAAATTCTACCAGTTTCTCAAGCTCCAATTCAAATAAACACTCTTTCATAAATCCTTACTCTGTCTTGTCTTAGTATTTGTAATTACTTTATTCTCTATAACCCCAAAGCATTTATAAAAAAAAATTAATTTTATAGAAGGTAATATCTGGCTTGGTTTAATAGGTATTACCACATATATTCTATTTTCTCTTTTAAGTATTTGTTGAACTATTAATGTGCAAGTGAAAGAGAGGAAATATTTTTATCTAGGTCCCTCTATACACAAGTCTCTGAGTCTCTGCACCTACTCCACAACCTCTGTGAATGAGTGGTTTTGCCTCTCCTACCCTAAGGTCCATCTGGAGGAATTGCGCCGCCTATGGGACCTGCTGCTAGAGCTGACTCAGGAGAAGGGGACCCTGCTGCTGCAAGCCCTGAAGCTCCAGCAGTACTTACAGGAGTGTGCTGACATCTTGGAGTGGATTGGAGACAAGGTATAGGACAAAACAGTATGCATAAGACTTAATACCTCTCTATCCCATGCATAAAGAAGTCAAGATGTCTGTTCCTCGACTTCGTTCCTTGAAAAGAGGAGGAATTTTCGCAAAGATTTAGGGGTATTCTAGAAATGGGTGGGGGAGAAGGGAAAATCTACAGATATGAATATGAAGAAGGCAAGATTTACACCAAAACTGTACATTGAAAGATGACAGACTTGTCCTTCTTTTACCTTCCATGATCCTCAACTCCCTCCTTCTAGATTTTTGCTCTTATTTCAGATCCAGGCTGAGAATATTGCCAGCTCTTTCTCTAGCCCCTTTTATCTCTGTGCCTATAATTATGAAGATTCCTATTTTCTTTTACATATTTAACAAATTATACTATAGCTAAGACTGAAGATTTACACAAGCAATGCTTAGCACAATGACTTTGTAGATTTTCAGTATGTTGAATTGAGTAGAACCAGGAGGAATTTATTTTTACGTTCCAAATTTATGTTTTATGTTATAAAACATAAAGGCTGTTTTCATCAGTGCTGGCCAACAATACCCCTTATTTTTTAACATATTAAGGATTACCCCAGAAGACACTATTTCCTGGGCTAAGGTACCACCTGGCTGTTTTCAGAAGTAGTTTTACAGGCTCCACTTGTATTTCCTTCTGAGTTATCCTAGGAAGGCAGACTGAAATTTGAGACATTTTATCTGAAGAAATTTCTAAATCTTTGCTGGTGACTCAATAGACTATTCTGTGTCTACAGGAGGCCATAGTGACATCAGTAGAACTCGGTGAGGACTGGGAGCGCACAGAGGTTCTGCATAAGAAGTTTGAAGAGTTCCAAGTGGATCTGGCAACTCGAAAGGGGAGAGTGGATAGAGTAAACCAGTATGCCAATGAATGTGCTGAGGTGAGGAGGGGAGTAAAAGCATTCATTCAAGGAAACTGTTCTGATCTCCAAGAAGAACTTCTAGCTATTAGTAGGTGAGACATAAGGGATATAGGACATTGTAAAAACAAACAAACAAACAAGATGAATGGATTCTTGGAGTAAGTAGTTTCTTCTGTTTTTTTTTTTTAATCCATTCTTTGCCAGTTCATGAAATGCAGATGTAAATGAGTGTGTGTGTGTGTGCATGTGTGTGTGCGTGTGTGTGTGTGTGTGTGTGTGTGTGTAAAGGAATTAAATACACAATGAAGTAACTCCTGCACTGTGCAGTATACTAATTACTCATGTCTATACAGCACTCCTTCTTCATGAAGAAGAATCAGAATAAAGTAGCAAAGAGGATAAAATAATGGTGGGCTTTCATAATTTATATGGTATCATGATACATAATTTTTATGTGGGAGGAAGGGAAAGGAAGCAGATTTAACTTTAGTTACTCAAGAAAATGCTTAAATAAAGTTTTTAATATCTGAAGAGACAAATACTCTGTGTGTGAATAAATAACCCAATTATATGCAAGAAAACTAAGAAATGAGTCTAATTTTATGTGTATATAAAAACACTAGAAATTCCTACAGTTAGTTCTTATACTTTACCATTTATTGTTTCATTTTCACTACATTTCTATAATGAGAACTATTTTTCTGAATTAATAGAACCAAGATTTCACAATGAATCAGTACTGATGTAGGAAAAATAATGTTTCTTCATTTTTTTCCAGGCTATATTTCCAACAGTTTCAAAATTTTCTGTCTACTATCTTTCACTTGTTGTAGAAAATTTTCAATTATCTACTGCCATCTAACAAACTGCCACAAAACTTAAAAAAACAAACATTTTTTTTCATAATTCAGTGAGTCAGATTCACTGATTCATCATTCAATGATTCAGCTGTTCATTTGGGCAGTTCTGATGATTTGGTGATCATTTCACCTGGTATTTTTAAGTGTCTGTAGTTATTTAGTGGCTCTGTTGGGGTAGAGGATCTAAAATGGTCTTGCTCCCATGTTTGGGGCCTTGGAAAAGATAATGAAGGCTTTCTCCACGTGGTCTCTTATATTTCAGTAGCCCATGATTTTTTTTTTTTTATGTGTTAGTGTTTCACAAAGGCATTGAACAGAAGCTGAAATGCCTCTTTAGGCCTAAGTGCTAGAGTTAATAGACTATTATATCTTTCACATTTTATTGCTAAGCCAGTCACAGGCCAACTTTGATCCAAAGCATGAGGGAATAGACTCTATCCTTTGGAAGGAGAATCTCATGGTAAAATAATGTGGTCATTTTTTTTTTCTGTCAACCATAGGAAGGGTTAATTCAACACAGAGTTTATCTCTTGCTCTTTTGAAGTGAAGCTCATACAGTTATAATACAAAAAATCATACCCTCAGAAAGGAGAAAATAGAAAATTCTCTCTGAAGAGGCTTTGGAATAGAAATGGAAATGGAAAGAAACAGAAACAGAATGACTATGCAGTCTCAGACATATGGAAACTACTCAAAATTTCCAAGTATCACAATAGTCTGATGCTTCTAGGTTAATCTGGTATTCATAAATCTCATTGCTTCAGATAGCTTACAAAAATGTATGAAATTTTCTACAAAGTTAAATGTGTGTGCATTTGTGTATAATTCTTGATAGAGGAAAATTGTTCTTATAGATTCTCAAAGGTCAGGACCCCCAAAAGAGATAAGAACCACAGTATTTTAGAAAACTAAATTATATTTCACAAAGGAAATTTTTTCTTTCTTTTTTTTCTTCTTTTTTGTTGTTGTTTGTTTGTTTCTAGGATTTTCAGGGGATTTGGCAGGAATAAACAAGGTGTTCTGAAAAAAATAAATCATGTTTAGGCAATGTGTGTTAGTAGGCTAGACCAGTGCTGTGAAAAAAAAAATACAATATTTTTTTGCAGATTGTTTTTCTAGATTTTGGTAATGAAGATCAGGTTAGAGCTAGATATCAGGGCAAAAGTGAATTTTAGTATCTGGCTGTCTGGCCATTTTTCACTTCTAATATAATATATAAACCAGTCTCGAATAAAGTGTTTAAATAATGGAATAATCTCACCCCTGCATAACTCCATAATTTGCTTCTTCTTAAAGGAGAACCACCCTGAGCTGCCTTTGATTAAGTTAAAGCAGGATGAGGTGAATGCCTCCTGGGAGCGTCTCCATGGTTTGGCTCTTCAGAGACAGAGGACACTGTCCAATGCTGCAGACCTCCAGAGATTCAAAAGGTATGAATCTGGGCATTGCATTATAGGAAACTTCAATAACATTGTTTTTAATTTGTGTTAGCAACTGTCTGCTGTTAGCAATTAACGGCTGATACCTCAAAACAAAGAAAATTGTATGCGTGCCTTTTAGACAACAAGGAAAAGAGTAGTTAAAAAAAAAACTGTAACCCACCCTATATCTAAATTGTGGTGACTGGAGCCCAAAGCAGTAAAAATAACACTGGTGAATTAGTGATGGAAGCTCTGCAAAGGCAAAAAAAAAAAAAAAAAAAAAAAGTCGATTAAGAATTGGAAGGTGGAGTTGGGATAAAGAAAGAAATTCAAAAAGAGTTGGCCCAGATATGGGAGGTATATCTGGAGGCTGAATTGTCAGAATGCTTACGTCTCTATATATCAATGGAAAACATTAAAAGCAAGAACATTTTACATTACTCTTTGCTAGAGTATAGGAAGAAAGGGAAATTTCTAACTAAATGAACTAGGTTGGGCCTTCCTATGGGCTCTGTTTTCTCTGGAATACTTGCCATCTTCTTTTACTGGAGCTCATGTGAATGTATGGCAGGGATGTAACTGAAGCTATTCAGTGGATCAAGGAGAAAGAGCCTCAACTGACCTCTGAGGACTATGGAAAAGATCTTGTTAGCTCTGAGACACTGTTTCACAGTCACAAGGGACTTGAGAGAAATCTCGCAGTCATGAATGACAAGGTAAGCCACCTTTGGAAGAATGTCTGGAAGAGATATTTGGTGATAATCTTGCCTCCAGATTTACTATTTCAATGTAGTAAAAAGTCTGTGGCCCTTGAACATAACTCTTCATTTTGGTTCATAATTTATATGTGAATATTAGGTAATTTTTATTTTTAAAAATTATTTGTATATAAATATACATCTATGTGTTTTATGTTTTATGTGCCTCTGAGTTGATTCCTTCTCCTGGAGACCCTGTGAACAAATGAGTAATGTCCACAATGGCATGTCCTCAACAGCTCTGATCAGCTCCTGTAGACTCATACTTATGGTTTCTTAGTTTATTTTATGGAATCAATCTATCTCATATTTGGTCTTCCTCTTTTACTGCTGTCTTCTACTTTATCAGCAATATTGTATTTTCCAAAGAACCCTGTCTTCTAACGATGTGCCCAAAGTAAGTTACTTCCAGTTTTGTCATTTTTGCCTCCAGTGATGTTTCAGGCTCAGTTTGCTCTAGGATTCACTTATCCATCTTTCTTGCAACCAGGGTACTATAGAGCTTTCTTACAATACCACAATTCAAAGGAGCCAATTTTTTTTAAATCTGTTCTCTTCAATGTCCAGCTTTCACATCTGTACATAGTTATCAGGAATATAGGGGTGTGGATGATCTTAGTGCTGGTCAATAATGACACATCTTTGCTCTTAGTGATATTTTCTAATTGCTAGCCCTCCTAATCTCAGGCTTTTCTTGATTTTTGGGTTTCAGTCTCCATTTGAATTGATGACCAAACCTATAGAAGCAAAATATTTAACAATTTCAATGTTGTCATTGTCTAAGTTAAAGCTGTGTATTTCCTCTGTAGTTTGATTTTTTTTTCTCTTTTTGAATTCAAATGCAGTCCCACTTTAGCACTTTCTTCTTTCAATTTCATCAGAAGTCATTTCAAATTATTGTTACTTTTTGCCAGTAGAATGGCATCATCTGCGTATCTTGTTATTGATATTCCACTAATTTTCATACCCCTTTCTCTGAGCCTAGCCCAGTTTTTCATATATCTTTTGCACATAAGTCACATAAATAGGGAGAGAAAATAAACCGTTGCCTGACACCTTAGCCTAAAAGAAATTATTCTGCCTCTTCATATTCTGTCCTGACAGTGGCTTCTTGTCCACAATTCAGGTTATGCATTAGGACAATCAAGCACTGAGGCACACCCATTTCTTTTAGAGAAACTCATAACTTTTCATAATCCTTGAAGTCAAATAAAATAAAATAAATTTTAAAATTGCATTTCATGATTAAAAAACAATAACAAAAACATACCTCCTAGAATGATTTCCTAATTTCACTCAGCGCCTTGTGGTCAGAGAGACTTTCCTTTCAGTTTCTTCTTTTGCAGTTGAATTATGTTTCTTTTTGTTCATCACTCAGTAGATAAGGGAATAAATTTCTTGTTCCCCTTTTATAACAAATTCAGAGACATTTGAGCACATTAGCTGGAAAATCTCAGTTTCTATTACTAGAGGAGTAGACATAGGCATGCTGGAATTTAGAAAAGCCTGTATTCTTGAAAGATTCCCATACTTATTTCTCTTCCTTTCAACTTTAACCATAACAAACCAATTACTCCTGAGGACCTATAGCAGTATAAGCCAACAGGAAGATCTCCACTTGCTGTTCCTTAATCATAGCTTTGTCCTTGAGTCCAGTTTCTGAAAACTGTGTCACAATTCTACTTCTTTTATTCTTGTTTATTTAAGTCTTTGATCTTTTTTTAATGATGAATAATAAAATCCGATTATTTAATGAATAATGATGATAAAATCCCAAACCCTAGATAATACATGATTTTATTTGGGTTTAATTAGAGAACTAATGGTAACATGTGGAAAGTCACCATGTTCTTAGTTTTACTCTTGTAACTCTGCTACTCAGAAATTGTGCTCAAAATAGTTTATCCTTATTGGTATTTCTTGTCCTCCAAGGCAGACGGGTTTTTCTGATTATCACAATGATATTTATGGAAACAATATAAAAGGAAGTAAAGGACAGACGTAGGTCTAAACCTTGCTTCTGACTTTTGCTAGCTGAGTGATCCTGAGCAAATAAAATACTTCTCAGTTTTTACATAAAAGGGGCTAAGAATAGTTTGTACTTTATAGTATTATTAAGAGAAGTCTATAAAACAAAAAAATGCATATGAAATGCTTAGTACAATGACAGACAAAAAGTTCTCAGTAAATTATTATTATTATTAATTATTATTATTATTATAGATAAACATAAATATATTGATTGAAATATATTACTAAGTATTATTGTTTATACGATTATTTTGGAGCATCTCCCCAATAAAATTTTGACAGGATTCAGAGTGCTTGGATTTCTCACTATATTTCTTTTTCATTCTAAAGGTGAAGGAGTTATGTGCCAAAGCAGACAAGCTGAGGCTTTCCCATCCTTCAGATGCACCTCAGATCCAGCAGATGAAAGAGGATCTGGTCTCCAACTGGGAGCACATTCGTGCCTTGGCTACCAGCAGATATACAAAGCTGCAGGCTTCTTATTGGTGAAGAGTCCCTCTTTTCTATTTTTCTGTCTCTACAAGGTCCAGACATAATACCAAAAACAAAAGAATGAAAGTAGTAAAACATTGAGAGACCCAGACTTCCTGCCTGATTAGCAAATGCAAAAGGAATTTTAACTTGCCAAAAGAAGTCTTTTGCAGGTGATATAATACTTAGCATGACACCTCCCACCACCTGCTCTCCTTTTGTCTTCTTCAGTTTGTATAGTTGTAGGATGCTATGAAATGGTTTGTGGAATCGAAAAAGCAGCTAAAGAAACATCAAAATTCTGGCCCTCATTAAGGAACTGTAAGAAACTTCCAAGCTGAAGAGCACACAAATTAATCTATAATTATTTCTTGAATGTAGGTAGGCTTGCCAAAAAACTGGGTAGTTAATTTTACGGTTAGTTGTTAAATCACCAGAAAATAGTGTTTATCTTACTGTTATGATTTAAACTCAAATAGTGAGCATTTAATTTTTTTGAACTGTTTTTTGTTTTTTATTAATAAGATTAAGGGTGAACTAAGATATAAGAGGGCTCCTAACCTTAACAATATTTCCTAACTCTTTTCACAAGGTGCTTCCTTGTCATTTATGTTATGTGATTATTTATAGGCTTCATTGAGAGTATTCTATTCCACTTCAAGTGCCTCTGGGATAGGTGTGAACTTGTGATGTTGGAGATGTAATGCCTATGTGCCTCACCACACAATGGCACACCTACTCAAGGAATATACAACCCAGGGGAAAAGATTTAAACCTGCACCACTAAAGAAATAGGAAGTAAATCAGGGGAAAGGGAGGATTAGAATGAGAAACATATCTCACATTTTAGCTCAACCCAATCCTAACAGTCCATCCAAAGTCCATTTGCATCTATTCTTTCCTCCCTGGCCTTTATCTCACCTTTTCCACAGGTACCAACGATTCTTATCTGACTATAATGAGCTCTCAGGATGGATGAAGGAGAAGACTGCTCTGATCAATGCTGATGAGCTGCCCACAGATGTAGCTGGTGGGGAAGCCTTACTGGACAGGCATCAGCAGCATAAGGTAGAGAGAAAAGTCTTCCCCATTAAGAGGAAAAGGGAGATGCCAAGAATACCAGAAGGTTTCTTGCTGAATGTTGAGACATTTGTCTTGTCACCACAGCATGAGATTGACTCATATGATGACCGCTTTCAATCTGCTGATGAGACTGGTCAAGCTCTGCTGGATGTCAATCATGAAGCCTCTGATGAAGTTTCGGAAAAGGTAATTAGTTTAACCAAATTTGTAAAATTTTGATATATATTTAGCCCTGACTTAATTTTATAATAATATAATAATCTCTGAATGGGAAGAGGATAGAAGTTATATTAACATATTAGTAATATGAACCCAACTTTCACACTGCTTTCTTCACGTACAGCTTTAGCCAATTTAGTCACTGAAATTTTTAGATCATGATGTGCACTTCCTTACCTCTAAATTCTTGTTTTATCAACCTACTTAGTTTCATTAATGTAACATCTACCTAATTTGAAACCTCTATACCATCTTGTCTTGTCACATATGCTGTTTTATCACTTTCCCATGCTCATCTCTAGATTGTAAATTATGTGAGAACTGCACCTTATTCATCTTTGGGTTCCCTAAGGTGCCTGGCACAGTGTCTGGCACATGACCGGCAAATTGTATCTTTTCTTCATTCCTTTATACCAGCGGTCCCCAACCATTTTGGCACCAGGGACTGGAGCTCCTATGAGCATCTAATGCCTGATGATCTGAGATAGAGCTGAAGAAGTGATGTTAACACTGGGGAGCAGCTGCAAATATAAGTTTCACTCACTTACTCACTATTCACCTCCTGCTGTGTGGCCTGGTTTCTAACAGACCACAGACTAGTATTTGTCCACAGCCCAAGGGTTGGGGACCACTGCTCTCTACAATCTCAAAACAAATTGCTTCTCCTCATTCTATGTTTTTTCTTTTCAAATTCACACTAAATAATAGGAAATTTTCTAACATTCAGAATTCCACTGAATGAATAATCAGGTTTGCCAGCATCCTAACCTCCTGAATCACAGAGACTCACCTCAACCCTCTCACCCCTTATAGAGATTTTGCTTCAGTAACAGAGTCACAGGAACTCCTTAGGATGATAATTAAAATTTGCAAGTTTCTTTGCATTTCATTGAATTTCAAGCACAGCTTCCAGTGTTGTGTGATGAATTAAGTTGAGATAACCATAATTTGAATTCCCCCAGTACTCTATGGGATAACTACAATATGAATTTTATTATTAATGATTTTCTGCCAAAGGAATAGTAGAATCTTAGGTTCTTTAAAACTTGCCTATTATTCTGGAATTCTGAGAATTTGTGCTGCCTTTTTAATGAACTTAACACAGAAGCTATGATAAAAAGTTGGAATTTCTTGGGTAGATGCTTGTGCAGAAACAGAGGCTTTTTGTGGTTTTGATAATGTAATTTTTCTCTTTCCTCAATGGTTCTTATTTGCTTTCAGAATAAAATACAAACTTCTGAGTCTACTTAATTAAAGTGCTCTATGAACCTGAAATTTATCAAGTAACCACTTCTTTTAGGCTCTGCACTTTTCTGTAGAGCACCTTGTACAATTTAACAATTACTTGCAGTAATTACTTCCTTGCAACATTATGTTCTCCTATAATCCTAACCCTTCTTCCCCACCCTTTCTATCTCTCTTTGATATATATACTTTCCATGCTTCTACTCTCTGGCTCTTCTAGTCAAAATTAATTTTTGTTTGTTTATTGTTTGTTTATACATATTAAATGTGCTGTAACTCTTTTATAGTATTATTCTACTTTTTATTATAGTTATTTGCTTAGATGTTGGAGCCTTAAGAGAAAATCCCATTTCCTGTTCAATTTTGTAGCCTTCAAAAGGCCCTACATTTGTTAAGTGCTCAGTAATATAGAATAAAATAATTAATTAAATATCACCCTTGTACATTATCTTTTCCTTTCCAAAGATGATAATACTTGACAAAAACTGGGCTGCCCTGAAGGAACTGTGGGACAGATGTCATCATCAGTATGAACAGTGCTTGAACTTGCACCTCTTCTACCGTGATAGTGAGCAAGTGGACAATTGGATGAGTAGACAAGAGGTAACAGGAGGGGTTCAGCAAGTGTCCAGAAATCATTTCTTTACTCCTCATTTATCACCATGACTACTACCCACACCCTCACAAACACTTCTGAGGTTCTAAACTTGTCCTAGGAACTAGAGAGTGAACCACAAAGAGAAGAAAGCTCCTACAATTCCTTCATGGACAAATGCATAAAAAAATACCTAAATACATAGAAGAGGAGTTTTAACCTCGAATGAACATAAAAAAATCAATATCAAATTGATAAGGGATCAAGAAGAGAAAATTGTAATGAGCCAGGCAGGGTTAACCAGATATTTTCTGGAGGATGCGAGTGGTCTTCTTGAAGCACCTTTGACTGCTCAGAATAATGCCTAGATTGGCTAGGAGAATTCAATGTGAATAACCTAGAGACAAAGATGATAAAGTTGTGTGAGAGGACTGTAAAAAACTCTAAAGGTCTACCTACTATACTGTTTTGTGATAATTCCCACCTTGTTCCCCAGCTCCCTCACCTCCTTCTTTAGTCCTTGTCTCAGAGATATTCCAAAGGGAATGTTTCTCACCAGTGAGGCACAGCTGAGGTATGTATTTCTGTTTTCTACAGGCATTTTTGGAAAATGAGGACCTGGGAAACTCCCTGGGCAGTGTAAAATCTCTTCTTCAGAAGCATGATGACTTTAAAGAAGCCTTCACTGCCCAGGAGGAAAAGATCACAGTAAGAAATGGGCCCTGGTTTGGGCATTGGCTTCATTTTAATGAAACCAGTATCATTTGTATATAGCATTTCAATCAACATTTACCCTTAGAATCACTCTTATAACTACAAGACATTATGTAAGAATTATTTTTTTAAGAGAAAACATCTAGAGAAACAATAATACTTATTTTATCAACACATATCTTCTTCTATGAAGCATATTTAGAAAGTTTTTCAAGATTTCATGACATTTTATATTTTGATGAAGTTCATGATTGTCTTTTTTATTTTTTCATTCTAAATAAAACTATTGGATACATATTTAATATATAATTATTTCTTTAAACATTTTGAAATGTATTTTTTGAAGTTTTTTCTTCTCTTGTAGTATCTCTATTAGTTTTCTTTAACAGTATTGGGATATCTAAGCAATATTTATTCTTTACTTTTATTAGCATATCTTCATTTTTGTTCTCCTCATCTAATGCTACTACAATTTTCCTTTGAACCTTAAGTTACACTGTCCCAGAAAAACTGGCCAACATATAAACAGGACTCAGAGAAGTGTAAAAAAAACTTTATGGGTCAATATATTGTATATCTTTGTCTCCTGAAATAGTGCTAGTTTAATCTCACATATATGCATACATATGACCACCACCACAATAACAAAAATAACAATCAAATTCTAAGTCTTCCCTGTTAATGTTCAGTCAATATAGAGCTTACATATCACTCAATACATATCATGCCTTATTATTACATATACTTAATCTGCCAATTTGTACTGATAAAAGCTAAAGGTGTAAAATAATTTTATTGTATATAAAGTGCTATCATTTATTTTAGATTATTTTCTTATTCTTATTTAATTTTCAATCTTTACCTCTAGTAATTTTTTTGGGGGGGAGAAAGTGTGTTTAAGAATAAATATGAGTACAAATTTACCTCTGCAATATTTGACTTCTCTCTTTATGTATCTCGATATATAGATACAGGTATAAATATAAGTACATGTAATAGATAATAGTTAAGTAATAGAGGTAGATATATACATAAATAATATGTACATACATGATGATAGATAAATGATAGACAGATAGATGATAGTTAAGTGACAGACAAATAGATGATAGATAGATAGATGATAGATCAACTGGGCATTGTACATGGCTATGTCAATATAGTGCTTGTTCATGAAGATTTAAGAAGAGATCAGTGACATCAGAATTTATTTACTATAACCAAGATTTACAAAAACATTGTAGCATGCTTGGAATGCTCTGAGCCTTTTGAATAGCCTTAGGCTTAGCACTCGCACCAAGTCTAAATCTGCACTAAACTAGTGAACACCACTTGCCCCACCCTGGTGACTTTGTAAGAACTCCCAGCCCCTACTCATGCACACTTAGAAGCTTTACCTGTGGCTGGCAGGCAGCTGGTATTGGCCCATGCTGTAGTGTTTCTTGGACAAGATGCAAGGGTCTGCAGGCCCCAAGTAGGCAAGGGCTTGTCTCAGTGTGACTCGAACCTTTTGCTGAGCGAATCAAAACTTGCATTAATCTGATGAACACAACTCACCCTCCCTGGTGACTCCCTGAGACCCCACCTCATTCAACTTGAGTACCACCCAAGGCTCTTCCAGCAAGAGAGAATTGCAAGCAGCTCACAGATGGCACTAGGCTTCAGGGTGCCTGACCCTTTTGCTGAGATGCCCCAGGCTCAGCACTGGTGGCAATCAGCCTTGTTGCGCAGGATGGTCCCTCCCACACAGCTCCAGATCCATCACAGGCAGTTATCAACCCAAGATAACTTTGTAGCTCCTACCAGGTAGCTCCAGGACAATCACAGGCAACAGCTGACCTTGGCCTACATGGGAGCCCCTCCAAGAAGTCCCAAACTAACACACCCAATGGACATTTTCAGATCACAACAGGGCACCACCCAATTAGCCTCACAATTGGCACAATCAAAGGATGCTCTTGGCAGGTAATACAATCCCCTAGGGCAAATCCCTCTCCATAGGGATTTGAATGTCAAATTTAATTGAAAAGTAAAAATTAAAATAAAGAAAATTAGCTACAATGTAATTTTAGGCTGAAGTTTATCTTCCAAACTGGGCAGGAGGAAGAATCCAGACATTGTACACTTGAAACTAATATTGAATGTCAACTGTAATTAAAGGTAAAATAATAAATACAAATAAAAGTATATAAATAGATAGTGTCATAAAGAGGAAAATTGACTTGACTAAGGTCTATATTTTGAAATACAATTTATAAAAAATCAGAGGTAAGCACTTTTCCCACATTACCATGCTTACTTCTTTGAACAGCTATTCAAAATGTGAGCAATACTCAGTTATTACTGAAGGAAAACAACCCTGTTTTATTTATTTATCTTTTTAGACATTAGACAAGACTGCAACCAAATTGATTGACAATGATCATTATGATTCGGAGAACATCGCTAACATCCGGGATGGGGTATGTTCAAGGGCTCAGATGTGTGTCTGCTTGTCTATGCACCAAGAGTCAGGGAAATTGTTGGGGGCATGATGACTAATATGGGCAATGACTCTCATGTGTCCACATTGGGTTTTGCTGACAATGAGTTTGCTCATGGTTTGGCAGCTATTGGCCAGGCGAGATGTTCTACGTGAAAGGGCTGTCACACGACGCAGAATGTTGGAGGATTCGTTGCTTCTGCAGCAACTGTATCAGGACTCAGATGACCTGAAGAACTGGATCAACAAGAAGAAAAAGTTGGCAGATGATGACGATTACAAGGTAGGCAGGGTTTTCCAGTCTATGTCATATTCATCAGGACTTAGTTTCATGGAGCTAGAGTCTTAGAGCTGAAAGAATCATAGCTGATAAGCCTCATGTCATAAATGAGGAGACAGAGTCTCAGAGAAGGGCAATGACTCCCCTAAGGCTATATATCTAGTTAAGAGCCAAGAATTTTGTTTTTATATAGCTTGCTCCACATCACCCCTTTTCTTTGACACAATTTCCAATGGTGCTTAAATGAATAAGATAAGGGAGGGACTGCTCTTTTTTTCAGTTGCTTCTTGTCCCTTTATCACCTATTCTGCTCCACTCTGCACCCTTATAGTAGAAACACATTGTATCTAATCATAACATACATTCATATTTACTGAAAGTTACTTGGAACTGACAAGTAACTTGTATTGGTATAATACAGACTTACATAGTTTTACAGCTAGAAGGAAAGAGCTCCTAATTTTACAGATAAGAAAACCAAGAAAATGAATTGTGAAGTCAATTGTCTTAAGTTATCTCATTTTAACAAGGCAGTTTAATGTAAAGTTTAGAGGCATGAATTCTGGAGAAAGTAAACCTGAGCTTAAATTTTTTCCCTCTTCTATTTTAGTTTGTTACTTTGGGAAATTCCTGAATTATCATTTAGTCTTAAATGTATACTTCTTATTCCTTTGTTCTTATATCTTTATAGAACTATGAGAACTACTACCTTATCTGTAACTTTTATTCTATAAAACTCAGCACTATGTGCTTGTATTCTTTAGAAGAGTTATGATTACAGTGAATTTATGCTAAACAGATATTTTATATATGGGATAAAAGGTTGAATGGCACACATACTAAGACAGAGATAAAAAGTTTTTATTTTTCATGACAGCTCAGATTGCTATTTCTATCATGGAATGTCATATTCAAATAATCTTCATTTCATTTTGTTCTTTAGATTCCGTGTATAAGTGAGTTGGGGAACTGGGTTTCCTAAGCATTCTCTGGCTCTGTACTTGGACAAGTAGTTTCTCCCTTCTATCTTTTTATGAAATTAAATTTATATGAGAAATAACTCTTGTTTTCAACGTTTGCCTCTCATTCTTCAAGTAATGGTTTCCTTTTATTTTTTCATCTTGTGTCAGGATACACAGAATTTGAAAAGCCGAGTTCAAAAGCAGCAAGTCTTTGAAAAAGAATTGGAAGCTAATAAGATCCTACTCAATAACCTAGAGAAAACTGGCCAGGAGATGACTGAGGGAGGTCACTATGCCTCTGACAGTGTGGCTGCTCGTGTTAGTGAAGTTGTGAGCCTCTGGAAAGAATTACTGGAGGCTACAGCACAGAAAGGTTAGAAAAAGAGGTTTTATTGAAAGGTTAATGCCTAAATTCTGAAATATAACATTTTCATCTCTACCACCTTGAATTTATTTACTTGGTGATCTCTATGAGAAGAGAAGCTATTCATTTTCTTCTCTGTTTTTTTCTTTATTGGTCAAGAAGTTTTAAATTCATCATATCATATATTTATACAATTTTATTTTCATCTCAAGTTTTACATATTTTGGTTCTCTAGACATGACAAGATATTATAACCCAGGTTAGTAAATTGAACATTAAAACACTGTTGGTCCACATGTAATGTTCCTATATTTCATTTTATAAATAGGATTTAATGACTTGTTGCTTTTTTCACCTATCTTAAAGTTTTCAGGCTCTGCTGTAGCTCTTTAAAAATGTTCTATGTATCTACTTGAATATCTACATACATTTAACCTCATCTCTTACTGTAGACAACCAATTACCATTATTCACACAAATAATAAGTTTCTCTTGTTAATATTTTCCCAATATTCTCTTACAAGTGATAAACATTATCTGCAGATATGATTCTCCCCTGGTTATAGAAGAGATACTGATTTTATTGGACATTATTTTGACTTTTTGGTTCAGAAAAAAAATCCAACTTAACTATAACAATAATAAATCACTAGTACTCCCTACTGTTAGGAGATACAGTAATTGTTTTGCAGAAATAATAAAAAATAATTGCTATAAAGCCATAGAAAAAAGTTTGTCTGAGACCAGTGTGCACAATAAAGATATTTTCTGGAAAATAAAATTCTGAGGCATATCTTGTGATGAAGGCTAGGCACTAAGAGGGGGCTTAGTGAAGTTCTGAGAATGACATTTATAAAAATACACTTCAAAATTTCAAACTGAGGAAACCCCAAGTTTTATACTTCTCTTGGAAAGTGAGGTGTTTTAATTTGAATCTCTTTGAAAAAGAGGTTTAATAGAGAGCAAGAAATTACATATGAAAATACCCAAGCTGTTTATAATCTAACATATTCACCAGAGAATGAACTTATTGTTTATATTTGTTTTGAGAATCATACTATATTCAAAAACAAATACTTTCAAAATCTGCAAATTTAAGATAATTTCTTATATAATTATAGATATTACAATTATATTTCCCCCACTGGAATATCAAATTATTATATTGATCCTTAAGTTGATGGATCATTACTGTATAATGAGGAGCATTTATGGTACCTATTTTATACTTAATGTCTCCTCCCAGGGACCCAGCTGTATGAAGCTAATCAGCAGCTGCAATTTGAAAATAATGCAGAAGATCTGAAGTGCTGGCTAGAGGAGGTTGAATGGCAGGCTACCTCTGAAGATTACGGGAAAGGCTTGGCTGATGTACAGAATCTACTCAGGAAGCACAGCCTCTTGGAGTCTGGTGTGGCTGCTCGTCAGGTTTGTTGCTAGCTTTTTGACCAGTTGTAGGCCAAAACACCTGCGTATGCTCTAAGCAAACTCATAATAATAAGTAATTATTATTAGAAGATCAAGAAACTAAACATAAAAATTCAAAAATTTTAGCTAGTAAACAGCTTCTTACCAATATTTTCTCTAATCTAGCCATTCTCCTTGTTGCCTGGTGTCTCTTGTAAGAACCTCATGGCTGTAGTTCTGGTTTCTCCCTTTCCTTGGCATGCTCTATAAGTAGGTTGTCATTTCTGAAATATGACTTTTCTATGAATAGTTGCCTTAGCTTGATGAAATAATCCTCAATGAAACAACTCCTCCCACTCCATATCATTGCTTTAATTCGATGTCCTAACACAATGAATATAGGAACTGATTCTCTCCATGGTCTACCCACACCAAACACCCATTTAATTTCTCCCTCAGAATCAGGTAGACATCCTCACAGACCTGGCGACATATTTTGAAGAAACAGGCCATCCAGATGCTGGGGATATACGGTCAAGGCAAGAGAACCTAGTGTTCCAGTTTGAAGCCCTAAAAGAGCCACTGGCTACCCGGAAGAAGAAGCTCATTGACCTTCTCTGCCTACAACAGATTTGCAGAGACACAGAGGATGAGGAAGCCTGGATCCAAGAAACAGAACCTTCAGCAGCTTCCACCTACCTTGGTTAGTGCAACCTGAGAAAGCTGAGTCATAAGGAGTACCCCAAGGTCTGCAGATTGTTTGAGTTTGCACTCATATTTCTTCACTACACTCATAAAAATGTTTTCAATCTTCCATAAGAAGATTTTTAAAAAAAGCTCATAATTAAGTTTACCTTCTAAACCCAGAAATGGACAGGGCCATGAAATTAAGGCCTCTGAGAAGAGCTAGAGTGCTCAGATTTTTGCTACTTGCTCTAACGTAAGTTATTGACAAGGTCCTTGGCTGAGCAGCCATGGTTAGTGTCGGAGGTACCTAAAGTTTTTGTCTATATTGTCAGAGGCTCTCTCTCTCTTTTTTTTTTTTTCCAATTTTCTTCTGTCATGAATATTTGATTCCCTTTACCCCTACTTACCTCCACCTTTCCCCTCCCCTCTGGTAACCACTAATCCACTATCTTATCTCTGTCACATTTACTTGTTCTCAATTTTATATCTCACATCTAAGTGATAGCATGTGTTTCAACTTTGTCTGGCTTATTTAGCTTAGTGTGATTATCTCAAGATCCATTCATGTTATTGAAAATAGGATTATTTCATCTTTTCTTATAGCTGAGTAATATTCCATTATATATATGTATCTTCTTTATCCAATCATCTATCAAAGGACACTTTCATTGATTTCCTGTTTTAGCCACTGTGAATAATGCTGCATTGAACATCAGGGTGCATATATCTTTGCAGACAAATGTTTTTAGTTTGGGGGAGTAAATGCTCAGAAGAGGGATTGCTGGGTCATATAGTAATTATTTGAAAAACCTTCATACTGTTCTCCATAGTGGCTGTACCAATTTGCATTTCCACCAGTGTATGAGAGTTCCTTTTCCCAAAAAACCTCTCTAACACTTATTATTTGTTTTTTGTTTTTTTTTATAATAGCCATTCTAACAGGTGTGAGTGGTATCTCACTATGGTTTTGATTTGCATTTCCCTAATAAGTAGTGAAATTGAGCATTCTTTCATGGGCCCGTGGACCAATTGTATGTCTTCTTGAGAGAATTGTCTGTTCAGGTCCTCTGCCCATTTCTTAATTAGATTTGTTGTTGTTGTTAAGTTGTATGAGTTGTATATATTTTGGATATTAGGCCCTTGTCGGAAATGTTGTTCACGGTTATAGTCTCCCATTCAGATGGTTGTCTTTTTGTATTGTTGATGATTTTATTTACTGTGCAGAAGGATTTTAGTTTGATATAGTCCCATTCATTATTTTTGCTTTTACTTCCTTTGACTTTGAGGTCAAGTTTATAAAATCTTCTCTAAGACCAAGCTTCATTAGTTAAGTACCTAGATTTTCTTCTAATGAAATACTACTTCAGGTTTTATATTCAGATCCTTGATGCATTTGAGTTCATTTTGGTGTATGGTGATAGACAGAAGACAGCAGTATAGCTTTATTTATTTATTTATTTATTTATTTATTTATTTATTTTTGCATGGACCTTGTCAGCTTACAATCTCTTATTTTTTATTCATTTATTATTTTTTATGCCTACAGCACCTGGTCTTCATAGGTGGTCTTCCATCTAAATATTAACAAGGCCTGACTCTGTTTAGCTTCTGAGATCAGACGGGATTGTTCAGGGTGGCATGGCTGTAGACAACTTTCCAAATTTCTTAGCACCATTTTTTGAAGAAACTTTCTTTCTCCATCGTATGTTTTGTCTTCTTTGTTGCAAATAACTTGCCTGTGTATTGGGTTTTATTTCTAAACTTTCAATTCCATTTCATTGATCTGTGTGTCTGTTTTCCTGCCAATATCGTACTTCTGTATTATAGTCCTTTAGTAGTATAATTTGAACTCAGGCAGAGTGATACCTCTGACCTTGCTTTTTTCCTCAGGATTGCTTTGGTTATTTGGGGTCTTTTGTGCTTTCATGAAAATCTGAAGATTTTTTGTTTAGTTTCTTTAAAAATCTTCTTTGAAATTCTTATTGGAATTTAATTAAATCTACATAATGCTTTAGGTAATATGTCATTTTAATTATGTTGATTCTTCCAATCCATGAACTCAAATATCTTTCCAGTTCATGTCTTCTTTAGTTTATTTTAATAATGTCTCAGTTTGAGTATATAGTTTTTTCACATACTCCGTTAAGCTTATTTTCAGGTGTTTTATTCTTTTTGTCGCAATTGCAAAAGAAAAATTTTTTTTTCTGAAAATGTATTGTTAGAGTATATAGATCATTATAAATTTTTGAACTCTGATTTTGTATTTGAAAACTGTTATTGTATTGGTTTATTATTTTAAATAAATATTAAGTGGGTATTTAGGGTTTTCTGTATAGATAATCATGTCATCTGGAAAAAGTGACATTTGATTTCTTCATTCTCTATTTAAATGTCTTTTCTTTGTTTTTTTCTCTCTCTCTCTTTCTCTATCTCTCTTTTTCTTTTCTTTTTTTTTTTTTTTGGCCTGATTGCTCTAGTTAGGCCTTCTAATACTATATTGAATAACAGTGGTAATAGAGGACAGCCTTGTCTTGTTCCTGATCTTAGATGGAAGGTTTTTAGTTTTCATCATTAAGTATGACATTAGGTAAGGCTTTGTCATATATGCCCTTTGTTATGTTAAGGTACTTTTCTTCTATGACTTTGTTAAGTGTTTTAACCATAAATAGATGTAGTACTTGTCAAATTCATTTTCTGCATTTAATATGATTATATAATTTTTATTCTTTATTTTGTTTGTGTGATATATCACATTAATGAATTTGCCTATGTCAAACCATCCCTGTGCCCCTGGGGTGAAGCCCACTTGATCATGATGTATAATGTTTTTAATGTGTTGTTATATTCAATTTGCTAGTATTTTGTTTAGGATTTTTACATCTGTGTTTATAAGAAATATTGGTCTATAATTCTATTTTTGCGTGTGTTATCTTTACCAGGTTTTTTGTATCAGGGTAATGACCAGAGAGCTCCCTTTTCTAACTATATGGGTATAGTAGCCGATATTGAAATATAAATAAAATGCATATTTACTATGCATTTACTAGAAACAACTATGAGAAGATAGACAATGGTGACAATGGAGGACCAGTCTGGGAAAACTTCCTAGAAGAGAAAAGATCTCTTTGAAGGGTGGATGGGCATAGACATTTTCTAGAAAGACATTTAGTGTGAAGTACAGAGAAGGAAATTTTGGAGAGAAGAGAGGTAAAGTGTGATGGAGAGACAAGGAAGATGAACTGGAGAGCTTAGAAAATGTAAAAAATAAACAATATTTATTTATTATGTGTATATTAATGTTAAGCAATGAGTGAAGCACTTTTTATAAGTAATTTTTGTCTTTACCAACAAAACTTTAAAACAGGTAACATTGTGCCACTTTTAAGGATGAAAAAAAACCCTCTAATTTTAGAGAATTTAATAACTTCCTGATATGTGGAAATGAGAAGTGGAAGATACTGATTCTTATACCACAATATTGTGAAATAAAATTGATTGCATAATATTAAAAGTTTCAGTTGTAGAGTTACTGGCCTTTCTACTTATTTTCCAAAGAGAATAATGATTTATTTATTATATTTTGTGTAATAATAAATTGAAGTTTCTTAGTATAAAGAGGCAAGGAAAAGAACAAATATGAGCAGAGTAAAATCAGACAAATGCTAAAAATTTCAGAAAGCCCACTTAATGATTAAAATCTCAAAGGAAAGAACTTATAGCTCCAAGAGTTACAGGAGTAGAGTTGCCTTACACTGGAACAATACTATCTTGAAATTATTTTTTTTTTCTGTAGGAAAGGACCTGATTGCCTCCAAGAATCTTCTAAATAGACATGAAGTCATCCAGGCTGACATTGCCAGCCATGAGCCACGCATACGGGTGATAACAGAGAGGGGAAACAAAATGGTAGAGGAAGGTATGTATGACTTGGATTGAATTGAACAATAATCCTTTTGCCAAATTTATAAGGAAAGTCTATTCATCTTTAGGGCCTCAAGGGAATTTAAAGATATCTGATTCACCTTCTTGTCCAATGCAGAAATTTCCCTTGGGCATTTCTGATAGATACAATGTTTGTATATTCCAGTAAATAAGATGCTACCTACCTCATTAGCTGGTCATTTCTATTTTTCTGTAAAGCCAAAATTATTAAAATAATTATCCTATTAATAAATATGATTTTCTGTGGAAGTTACAGAATTCATAATTTAAGTTACAAACTCAATAAAATAAATCAGATGCTTTTCTCATATCGGAACATGTCTTAGATTCCTAATGTCTTACAGTCTTTATTGTTAATAGCACAATTTCTTTATATAGTCTTAATGTCTCTCTTCCTCTTGGTCTCCCATCTTCAGAAACCCCTACTGCTTAAATATAATGTTCAGAATCAAACATGGTATACAAGATGTGGTATAAGCAATATAGATTTCATTGGAATATTCTCTCAATTGATTTAAAAATAAATTATTTCCATACAGTATCAAACTATCAAAAATATAGTTTAAAATTCATATTGCTGAACAAATATTCAGATCTCAATTGAATGATTCGAACCTAAATATGTTTATTTGGGATTCCTATTTTACTATAGGGACTCTTTTTTTCTTGAAATTTTCAGCTTAATTGTAGATTTTATCTATTGCTCTTTTTAGTTATTTTGTTTCATGTATTTTGAATCCCTATTATTGCATGCATGCACATTTAGGCTTGTTGTGTCTTCTTAATGAATTTAAATCTTAGCATGATTTAGTTCTCTTTCAACATGATATAGTCCTCTTTATCCCTAAATGTTACATTGTGCAACTTTAACACAGCCATTCTATCTTTGATTCATGTTTGTGCAATATGTATTTCTTGATCTTTTTTGCTTGTATTCTGTTTTTTTTTTTTATTTAAAGCAGATTTCTTATAGAAAGCATATAGTTAGACTTTGTATTTATTTTATGCAATCTGGTAATCTCTCCTTTTTAATTTGAGCACTTAGACAATTTACATTTAAAACAATTATCAAAATGGGTAAGTTTAAATCTAACATTTTGCTATTTGTTTCCTCTTTGTCCATCAGTTTCTGTTTTCTTTGGATTAATTGTGTATTATAATTTCATTTTATTTTCATATTTGTTTATCGGCTATGGATCTGTGGTGTGTGTGTATACATGCATGTTTATTCTATGATAGTGATTGTCTAATTTTTGTTTTGTGGTTTTTATAATGCTGTTAAGATGTAATTTGCCTATTTCACACTCAGTCTTTTATAAGCATACAGCAAAGTTTCCTGGAGTCTACATGATGTGTGATAAGGCCATTGCTCTGATGGTTATGAAATATATACATGTGTATTCATTTAAATTTTTTCTGTTTTGATTTTAAATATGATAACCATCCATAGATATTACCATGTAAGCAAAGCTTAAAGGGGTTTCCAATAATTTATAAAATTATAAAGGTATTTTTGGAGGAAAAATTTAAGAGTAATCAGTCCAATACTCTAGAGGACCTTTCTATATAGCTTCAAAGTTCTATCTCTGTGTAGCACCTTTCTCTTCAGTATTCTGTTCCACAAACTGTAGCTGCACTGTCTTCTCTCAATCTTGATATCTGTCTCCTCACCTCATTGTGACTGCTAGTTCTGCATTTCTTAGCACTACAGCCTAGAAACTGCACCAGGCATAAACTGTGGGTATCATAGGACATATCTAATTTTTTCCCCTTTTCTCAAAAGTCACAATTCTCTGCCTATTGCCTGAAAATCAGTGCACCTTACAATTCTGTCATTTAGTTGCTTAGGAGTGAAGAACAATTTCTATAGTACTAAGAATTTTATGGGAAGAAATGAAAATCTGCCGAATTTTTGATTAGTCTTGAGAATACATGTTTTTGAAATTTCAAGCCATACCTACTAGTAAGTATTTAGTTTTCATGTCTGTATAACATAGAATGTAACACCCAGTTATCCACCATACAGACACACCTACAATACTAAATATACACCTCCTATCCATACTTAGCATGTATACTCATGTTTACTCTCACCTATGGCATTCCAATTCCCTGATGAAACTTAGGTAAAATGTCACACTGAGTACATGCAGTAATATCTTCATGCCTCTCTCTTCCAGGTCTTCAAAAGAATTGAAGTGTAGTAAACATTTATGAGAGTAACATTCACTTTTTCTATAACTACTCCATAGGACACTTTGCTGCAAAAGATGTGGCCTCTAGGGTCAAGAGTTTGAATGAGAATATGGAGTCTCTTCAGGCTCGAGCTACTAGACGACAAAATGATCTTGAGGCTAATGTCCAGTTACAGCAGTACCTGGCTGATTTGCATGAAGCAGAAGCATGGATTAGAGAGAAGGAACCTATTGTAGAAAACACTAACTATGGGGCTGACGAAGAAGCAGCTGGGGTAAGGCAAATATAGTGATGGACATTGTCTAGTATTCACCAAATAGTACTAAGTTAGATAGTGAGACAGTTACAGGTTCTGTTAGATTATTTGGAGGTTCCAGAATGATAGGCTTTGGACTTTATTTGCTAGAATACCTTCAGAGTTGGCAGAGATCCAAAAATACATGTTCCTAATCCCACAGAAACCCATAGATTCCCTAGAGATTATCTAAACTCAGAAAGGCATGACCAGAGATCCATACCTGTCTTGGTCCAATCTTAAACTTCCCAGAATAACCTTGAGATTTCACAAACCAGCTGTGGTTTTAAGATACAGTCATCTTAAATACTTCAATAAAATAAAATCAGGCAGATATATGGGAGCAAGAAGAAAATCAAAGGTTATATTATCTTTTATATCTATTTATTTGTTTTATTCATTGTCCTGTGGGAATACAGTATAGTATTTCACAAACTTATAGCACTATAAATAATTGAAATGAGCATCTAAAGTTATGCCTTTTCATCCTACAAAGTAACATTATCATTAGCACCCTCTTTCAGCAGCAATGGGTGTTCCTAAAATGCTCGTGCACTTTTAACTTCATATTGAGTAAAACAAATATAGTGAAATTATTATTAATTTTTAACTCCTATTTTCTTGATACTTAAAATTTAGGGTTAAATCTATATAAATAGAAAGTGTCTTTTCCCAGGAATTAGGAGAAACAGAAAAAGTCAAAATTATGCTAGAAACATTTTCCCCAGGATGCTTACTGTTTTTCCTGTTTTGCTTCCAATAATCTTTCCATCAACAAATTCAGGCTCTTCTAAAGAAGCATGAGGCCTTCCTAGTGGATCTTAATGCATTTGGAAAAAGTATGCAAGCTCTACGAGATCAAGCAGAAGTCTGCCAGGTAAGAAAAACAGAGATGACAAGAATCATGATTTTCACAACAGAGGAAAAAAATTCTCTTTATTACTGTTCCCACCCCCTCATAACCCAAGAAATAATTACAAAAAAATAATAAATGCTATGATTCTTATATGCCAGATTGCAGCATCTTTGTAGCATCTACAGAAGTTTAGTCCACAAGAATTCTTAGATAAGTATTGTTTTTTGGTTTCCCCTTTTCTTCCTTTTATACTTTCAATCTTCTTTAACATTTAATTGCATTTCTCCTTCTTGATAGATATGTAGTTATTGCCATATTATTCTTCACATTTTTTATCTTTTTCTTCCTCCTCCTCGTCCTCCTCTTCCTTCTTCTCCTCTTCTTTCCTCTTCTTCTTCTAGTAATCGGTTTGGTGGTAATAAACTCCTTTAGCTTTGCCTTATCTGGGAAGCTCTTTATTTCTCCTTCATTTTTAAATGATAACTTTACTGGGAAGAGTAATCTTGGCCATAGGTCCTTGCTTTTAATCACTTTGAATATTTTGTGCTAATCCTTCTGGCCTTAAAATTTCTGTTGATAAGTCTGCTGACAGTTTTATGGGATCTTCTTTGTAGATAACTGCTTTTCTCTTGCTGCTTTTATAATTCTTTGTCTTTATTAACCTTTGGCATTTTAATTACGAAGTGTCTTGGTGGGGGCCTGGGTTAATTTTGTTTGTGACTCTCTGTACTTTCTGGGTTTTTATGACTATTTTCTTTCAGGTTAGGAAAGTTTTCCATCATTATTCATTGAAATAGGTTTTCAGTCCTGTGAATTTTTTCCTTTCTCTTTCTTGTTCACCTATAACATGAATGTTGTTACACTTGATGTTGTCCCAGAGGCCTCTTAAACTTTCCTTATTTAATCCCCCCTTTTTAAAATTTTGCTGTTTTAATTGAGTGTTTTCTGCAACTTTATCTTCCAAATAGCTGATTCAATTTGATTCTCTGCTTTATCTAATCTACTTTTGATTCCTTCAATATATTTTTATTTCAATTTAGTATTATTCATTTCTGACTGCTTTTTTAAAATATATTTTCTACTTCCATGTTTATGTTTTTATCTTTCTTGAAGTTCTCACTGACATCAATGAGCATTCTTATTACCAGTGTTTTGAACTCCGCATCTGGTAGATTGCTTGTCTCCATTTCGTTTAGTTTTTTTTTTTCTGGAAATTTATTTTGTTCTTTAATTAGGACATGTTTTTCTCTCTCCTCATTTTGGCTGCCTGCCTGTGTATGTTTCTATGTAGTAGGTAGGGATGCTATGTCTCCCAGTCTTATGTAGTGTAGTTTTATGTAGTAGGTGTTCTGTAAGGCCCAGTGGTGCAATCTTGTTGGTTAATCGAGATAGGTGTTCTAGGTGTGTCCCTTCTGTGGGGTGCATGTGCCCTCCTATTATAGTTGAGTCTTGGTTTTTATTTGCACACCAATAGGAGGGACTGACCCTGAGGCTGAATGATTCTTAGGACTGACCACAGTAGAGGAACTGCTATGCAGGTGTTGACCCTAAAGAGTTGGATTTAATTTAGCAACACTTGGGTGCTTGACAGTCAGTCTTCCATCTGGGTATATCATTTCTGGAGGTAGTTATTTGGTGCTCTGATGTGGTCCAAAGCTGACCACCAGGTACATTGGTTCTGGGGCCCTTGGGATGGGCTTGTTGCAGGCTAAGTTCAGCCACTACCTGAACCCTGCCTGAGAGCACTTAGTATAAGCTGCAAAGTGATCTGCAGATAGTTGCCACCTGTGCTGTGCTTGGGGTGACTGGGAGAGGCTCAACTGTGAACCAAGGCTGGTGGCTGATAATGGCAGGCTTGGAGCTGCTTTGCAAGAGGTACGGGGCTCGCTGAAATCAGATGCTGCTTGTTTGAGGCTTATGAACACTTGAGAGATTTTAGGAATGTCTTTAGATGAGATAAGAGCAGGCTGTTTGTATGGAAAAGCCAATGGAAGTAGCTTGACTTGGCCTGCAGTTTGTGTAAAGTGGGGTTTCAGGGAATCACTAAGGAAGGGTGAATGGGGTGAACAGCACTGGCCAGATTATTGGGATCTCAGATATGGTGTCTGCTGATGTAAGCAGGCTTGGTCATGAAAGGTTTTAACAAAAGAACAATGGATTCAGCCTGCATTTCTATCTGAGAGGAAGCTGCTCCTCTAACTCTTCCCCGGAAGCTAGACAATTTGGTTCCTCCCTGTATGTTTGTAGCACTTTTTTAGCTGCTACCCCAGTGCTGGAGATCAGAGCAAGAGAGTCCCTCAGGGAGTAAGTTTGTGCATGGATTCTTTAAGAGGAATGCCTAAGACACCAGCAGCCTTTGATTTCACTTGGCAACAGCCAGAAGTTATAGGGACTTCTTTCCCTGGCACTAGAACCCCAGGCAGGGGAGCCTTGTGTGGGGATGGGACTCTTCAATCCTCAGAGGGTTAACTCTCCACACATAATATCCCTCCCTATTTTTAACTGCCACATGTGGGTTTGGGACCAGCCTGTGTCACATGCTCCTCTCCTACCGGTCTCATTTTGGCTTCTTTTGCATGTCCTTAGTTGTAAAATTTCTGTTCAGCTAGACTTCAGATGATTCTTCATGATAAGTCTTATGGAGTTTAGTTGTAATTTTGAGGTGGGAGGAAGTGAGCACAGCCTTACCTACTCTGCCATCTTAACTGGAAACTCTTATTTTCCTTCTTGCTTCTTTTTCTTCCTTCCATCTTTAATTTTTAAATCAACATTTATTAAATGTTTACCATGTGAAAACATGAGTAAAAGTTAATCTTTATTTGTAGGAAAATTATGGTGTGTCAGGGGTTCAGGTGTTTAAACAAGTAAGTGCATATAATAGATATATGAACAGGAAAAGTGATTTTAAAAGAAGGGGTATTTCTTTTTCTTCAAATAAGAGCATTGAAATATTCAAAACTGACTTATTGTTAACATAAAAAGGTGGTTTACTGTGCAGACAAGGAGAAGAACCTATCTAGTCAATAAGCTATGAGAGCAAATGAACCAGAGCACAAAATAATCAAGTGTATTTGCAAGATGAGAAATGCAAATGGTTGAGAATGTGAGAATGATTAGGATGCAAGGCAAAGGAGGGTTCTGAAGAATGACAAAGCTTTATACCTTGTATGTTATGAGGAAACATAGTACTTGAAGAATATAAAATCAGTGAAATGGGTAAGGGAAGGTACATCTTCAGCTCCAGTCTGAAGGTATAGGTCATTATGTATGGAGAGGGTGGTGTTCTATTTTGTTAACTCTCTCAGAGATATGATATTTGCAGAAAGTAAAACAAATTGACTTCTAAAGAGAGATACAAGATATTTTATTTAAGTTCATGTTCTCAATTTTAAAGATTCTGTGGCCTTTTTGTGTTTTAGATAATCCATGTCTAAAAATAAAATTCAGTTTCTTTATACAATAATTTATAGGTCAAGGAGTTGGAAAGATTATTAGTGGAGGCCCAGAGAATAGAGCAGGTAATAAGAGATAGTGGGTCTTTAACTTTCTCAAACAACATTCTGAAATGTTGACGTGTATAATCCTTTATTACCTGCTTTGAGAAATGATAGCTTAGAGATTTTAATATTTTTCCAACAAACTACATATTCATTTGCTCACTCTGTGTTCATATTTCCCAGGATACCTGTCGTCTGAGAAGTGTTAAGGTGGAGCAATATCTCTGAAAATGGCATGTGATGATTTCTCAGTTATTGGCAGCCATGCAAGAGGTTCTAGCCAGAGGTTCCTCTCACCTCTCAGGCCCAAGGACAGTCTCCCACTGTTAGGTTCTACAGAGAGATATTTTCTATGGGTGACTTACATGGTCTGCTTCCTGTTTTTGTTTAGCAACAACAGGCTGCACCAGTGGAGAGAGTGGCTCGAGAAGAAAGGGTTGTGGCTTTATATGACTTTCAGGCCCGCAGCCCCCGAGAAGTCACATTGAAGAAAGGTGATGTCTTAACTCTACTCAGTTCCATCAACAAGGTGAATGCCCCTTCAAATCTGTTCTTCATCAACAAAAATGATTCTTCCAACGTCATTTCCAAACTTGCCAGATATTCAACATTTTTGTTGTCTCTTCTAAATAACCATAATTTATTGAAAGTAACTTTCCTCTAGATACATCTAGGATGTTGTACCTATTTGAATTATAATATTAAATACAGTTAACAAAATGAAGACTCAAAGATCTTAAGTAATTAGCCCCATGACATACAAGCTATGAATGGCAGTTCTGTAATATATACATATATTACCAGATTAAAATGTCCCTTTATTTTAACTCTTTATTTGTTTCTTTTCTGGGTCAATATTCCTAGTGATGAAACAATTGTAGTTGGAGTTAGGAGGAGGATGATTGAAGAGAAGTCTTTGTCAATCTGGTTATCTTTGGATCTTATTTCTGTGAGAATGGTGACTAAATATTGAGTACACTTTTAAATATGTATTTTTATAAAAGCTCAAGTAATTTTTTTATTCTAATACTTAAACTCCTAAATAATTAGGAAGAGAAGAAGAGAGTTTGAAATATTGTTACTCTGAAGGTAAGGAAAATTTTAGAAAGGCAAGATGTTTCATTATTAAGTAAGTTGTGTACCGATCCCTCTTTCTCTTTGCTTAATTTTCTTCATTTAATCACATTATTTTCTTAAGAGATTAAATCCAAGGTGCTTATTACAGCTCCACAACCAAAACACTCTTTGGGAATAAAGGTGACACTTAAGTATATAGCATTCACATAAGTGAATTTCAGGGCAACAGAATTTTTAAGAGTTCTGGGAGAGAAATAAGGTGAGAGTTCTTGTACAATATTGTCATATAAAGGTACTCTACTACTAACAAGCCCAGTTTGATTCTGCCTTCATGGTTTTTGTTTGTTTGTTTGTTTTCTTTTTTTTTTATTTCTTGTGGAAAAAAAATGCCTCATAATTAGGAGAACTATTTTTAGTTTTAGCAAATCTTGTTAAAGTTAAAGGTCTAATATCAACTATGTCTGATTCCTTGATTTCAGAGACTTATCTGTGAAATTCCTGCAACTCCATATTTATGTTCTTTGTAATACCTGAAAATTATATGTCCCCAATAAGTAATGGGTTTGCTTTTCTTGGCTATCAGCCAGTGTCTGTGCTTAGAGATTTAGGAGAGTTGTAGCCTCTCTTATTTGTGGTTTTCCCAAGAACTAAAGAAAGAATTTGGATCTATTCTCCCTCAGGACTGGTGGAAGGTAGAAGCTGATGATCACCAGGGTTTTGTGCCTGCTGTCTACATCAGAAAACTGGCCCATGATGAGTTTCTTATGCTTCCACAGCAGCAGCGAGAAGAACCAGTCAACATCACTGAGTGTCAGGAACAGATTGAGAACCAGTAAGTTTTGGAGCCTGGACAACTGGACAGGTGTTTGGCCAAACATTTCCTATTAGCTGGAGTCACTTCTCATGACTGCATCTGTTAGTTTAAAGATGCCTTAAAAATTCACAAATGTTAAGAGCTGAAAATAAACTTAGAGTCCTTCAAATATTTTAGTTTTTATATAAGGAAAGGGAGGCCAAGTACCATTAAGTCAATCACCCAAGGTTCACATTTAATAGAGTCATGTCTTTATACTCCCTGCCCAGTATTCTTTTAAGATTATCTAAAGGTCTTCTGACTTTCATATGAATTTTGTTTACTATGCCAGGCTGTTTCATATCCAGTTGTCAGCAGGTATTCTAAAATTTCTGTAGAAATTTGAAGGATGTTGTCAGTTACACCACTGGAACATTGAAATTTTTATTATTTTTAAATGGAACATTTTGAATGTTTATCTCTGTTCACAATGCTATTTTTTTCTATCTTTATTTCCTCCTCTCCTGTTCTTTTTATTTTTTTCTCTCTTTTTTATTTTTGTCTCTTTCATTTTCTTTCTCACTCTACCTCTACTCTTCTTTGTTTTTTTTTTTGTTGTTGTTGTTATTCCATGTTTCTCATTCTCTTCACTTATCCACCTAGGTACCACTCCCTCCTTGATCGAGCAGAAGAACGCAGACGTTGTCTATTGCAACGTTACAATGAGTTTTTGCTGGCCTATGAGGCAGAAGACATGCTGGACTGGATCCGAGATAAAAAAGCAGGAAACACTGGGGAAGATCTAGACGATGTTTGGGAGCTGCAAAAAAAGTTTGATGAGTTCCAAACGGTGAGAAAGAGGAACCACTTTCTTTAGAAAGTTTTTTTGAGGGTTATCATTGTTTTATCTCACATCTCCTAAGTCTTTAATTTCACATTTGTTAAATATCCTCTCCAAAGCCACAGAGAGTTCCAAATTCTACAACTTTCTTTGGGTATTGTAGATCCAAGGAAAATTCAGAGGGAGGTAGCTATCCTAACTTTGCAGCCTGCAGTTTCTACTACTTCCAAGTCCTGCTGGGAGTGCTGATCTCCCTGAATTCTTCAAAACTTGCTCTATATTATACTGTGTTCCTGATGCCCAGGTTGAGATGTGGTGTTTTTAAACTCTGTGAAAAGTCTAATTTGGGGGCAGAAGTTGGGTGGGAAGATGGGAAGAACAGCCTGACTTTACAGCTAGACAGTTTCTAAGTTTCTGCCTACATAAAACCCTTCCATTCTCCTTTATTCTCTGACTCATTATATAATTTTAATTAACAGTGAGCATAACCCTCTCTCTTTTTTTCTACTAGTAGTTTCCATATAGAATTAAAAGTGATGGAAATAGATTAGATAGATGGGAGAGAAAGAAAGAGAGAGAGAGAGAGAGAGAGAGAGAGAGAGAGAGAGAGAGAGAGAGAGAGAGATTATATTTTATTTTGGGGGACAAGATAAAGAGAAAAGTGAAAGAAAAGGAAACAAGTAAAACTATAAAAGAACACCAGAAATGACATTTTCATGGGAAAACTTATTAAAAGGTTATTGTATAACGTAATGAACAATATTGTAACTGTAGACATTGTGATGAGCTTCCTAGAGTTGTTTCTTGCAGCATACTTTAATATAAGCAGGTTGCAACTCAGTCAAGGAAATTTTATAAAAGATGGAGAAGTTTATATCAGTAGGAGGAATGTTATATGTTTTTAATATAGATTCCTTTGTTAGTGTTATTTAATTTAGAAAAAACATTCTTAAAAATCTAGGAAAGAGAAATTTACCCAATCTTCTCCCAATAGTTATATAGGTTTGGTTTACATTTAGATCATAATCATTTGAAGTTTATTATTAAATATGGTGTGACATATAGCTCAATCTTCTTTTTACCCAAATGGCTAATCAATTGTTCTAGCATCCTTTAGTAAAAAGTCCATTTTTGCCCTAGTGATTTGAGTTATTACCTTTATCATATAATAAACTTCCATATGTTTAAAATTATTTGTTTTTCCTATGATAGACTTGATAGTCTATGAAAGACTTGCCTGTCTATTCATGTGTTAGTATCACACTGTTCTAAATAGAAATTTTATAGAATGTTTTAAATGTCTTATAGGGAAAGGTTTTCTAACTATTCAGTAAAATTCAGGTTCACTAAATGCACAAAAAAAAGATTGATAAATCTAATTAAAACAAAATAAAACTGTGGTTTTTGCATGACAAATATCACCATAAACAAAGCCATGAGACAATCAAAACATTGGGAAGAAATATTTGCAAGACATATTACAGATAAAGGACTAATATGCCAGTATGTAAGTAAGTTAAATTTTAAGGAAAGAAATAACAAATAAATACTGACAAAAGGTAATATATAATAATAATATATAAATATATATATATATATATATATATATATATATATATATATATATATATACGCAAATGGTTGTACTCCATGCTCTAAATACACACTATCTCCCTTGCCAAGTTTTGACAGTCACGGGTGTCAGGGAATATTAAAGATATTCTTAGTGACAGATTGGAAGAAGGCAGCTCGTTGTACATTGAAGAGAAGGTTAGAAATATGTTTTAATACTAAGCCAAGTTAAGGCAAAGATGAGTAGGCAAGTATGAAAGATTCTCAAAAAGGGGATTTACATAGCTTTGGAAAAATTTTCTCACCTAGGATTTGAAAACCAATGAACCTCGACTGAAGGACATCAACAAGGTGGCTGATGATCTTCTATTTGAAGAGCTTTTAACACCAGAAGGAGCTCAGATACAGCAGGTAACTGAGGCTCCTTTTATTTCTCTTGAGCTTTAGAAGTCATTATTTCACTTAAATATACTCAACTTTATATTCCACAGATCAGCTAGGACATGCAGAAAGTAATGAAAGTATAGAGTTGACTATAAAAACGATAAAAGATAAAAGTTCAAATATTCTAGTCATTTGAATTGATTTGAAATCTTTAAGTTGCAACACATAGTCACCTCTCTCCAGTCAATACAGACACAAGAAACTCAATGCTCAAATACATGAATACAAAGAAAATGCAGATAAAAGAGCTATAACAGTAGAACGTAAATCAAGGAAACTTACTGGAAGATATAGCCCTGATTAAGTCTGATAAAATAAGGAAAATAATATAGGTCAGTAGAGACCTGATTCAGATTCAGACCTATGGTTCTGTAAAATATCTAATTAATATTAATGGAATGTCTAATCCAACTCTCTGCGTTGTCATAAACCAGTGAAGATGAGTTCTCTGCTGCTGTTTGTGGTGGTGTATAAGAAGTTAAAATTTAAAAAATGATTGTTCATAAGAACAATTTACTTATCCTCTATATAAAATAGAACTCTAAGAGTCTACTTTGTTTCATCAATTCAGGATGCAGAAATATATTATATTTCTCCTAGAGAAATATAGTAGTTTCAAACTGCCAATTCAATATTTTCCACTTATTTTTCAGAGGTTATAATGTAGTCACTGTGGCAAGAAACATGAATTGCCACTCTAAGGTCAATAGTTCCACCTGAAAATATAAGTTTGGGTAGAAAAGTGATTCCTTTCTTAACTGCACTGACATCAATGAGGCCAAACTCAAGCTACCTAAGGAAGAAAGAAACCTATGCAATTTCTAAGGAAGATAACAAAAATAACCATGATTTAAAACCTATCTAGTTCATATACCACTGAGTAATCTTAAGTTAGCTCCCTAGTTAAAGTCTAGTATATCTGCCACTTTTAGGAGCTGAATGCTCGCTGGAGCTCTTTGCAGAGGCTTGCAGAAGAACAACGTCAGCTGCTGGGTAGTGCCCATGCTGTCCAAATGTTTCACAGGTGAGAATTTTAACCTTAAAAGGAACGCTGTTCTAGAACCAACTCAAAAAATTCCAAGTCTTGTTACTATAATAGAACCATAGCTATGAATATACACCTTCTTCCTGAGATTATGATGATAGGAGGTAAGATGTTTCAGTAGTAGACTCCTCATTTGTAGCATAGAATACTCCCAGACAACAAATTTAATTTTCTAGTGACTAGGTTGAGCCTTGACACACAATTAGCTATATATATTACGGTAAAAAAAAAAAAAAACAAAGTAGAAACAAGAAGTTTAAGTAACTATATTTTGAAATTATAAGTAGATAGTAGAGAATCACAGATATCATAGTTACTTTAACTATTGATTCAATAATTTGTTATGTCTGATTTCCAAATCTATCTACACACACACGTAACTAACTGAACAAACAAATAAATGAACAAACATAGGAAACTGACACCTTTATTGTATATAAATGTATTTTTAAACATCTGGAGAAGGGAAAACTGAAATGCAGATGGTTCTGGTTGTTTAGAATGGCTTTAAATGGAATGTCATGAAATATAATAGTTAAGCATGTAGCTTTGCAATTAGACTTCCTGATTCAGACTTAAGCTCTTCCATTTTGCAGTAGGATAGCCTTAAGAAAAATATACTTAGCAACTTTAAGTTTCAGTTTTCTTATACATAAAATGGCAATGATAATAGTAGCTATGCCTCAAGTAGCTGCTGAGAAGATTAAATGAGCATAAGTTCTAGAATATTATAAAGGATGATGGCAATAATGATAATGATAGTGGTGGTAATAGTGAGGACTTTCTTATAAGTCTACCTTTTGTACACATTATTACTCCTAAACTCTTTACTCTCTTGTATCAGAGAAGCAGATGACATGAAGGAGCAGATTAAGAAGAAGTGCCAGGCCCTCAGTGCTGCTGATTCTGGCTCAGATCTGTTCAGTGTTCAGGCCCTTCAGCGACAACATGAGAGTTTTGAAAGAGATCTCATACCCCTCAGAGAAAAGGTGAGACATGAACTTCCAAGCTTTTCTAACATTTTTCTCTTTGTGTTTTTATATACCAATGCTCTCTTCTGTACTTTTATTTCCCAGTACCTATCCCTACATTTCTCTTTATATTACTTCATATTTGTTCTAGTAACCTGTCCCTATATCAAGGCCACTAAAAGAACCTGCCCTAGGACCATTAACATGGAAGAAAAACATATTGGAAACATATTAACGTATTATGTTAACTTCATACTGTTCACATGTCTCTATAATGGGTTCCAAGCGAGCAGAACTTACAAAAGCTAGTTGGAGGCCAGCAGCCTAAGATAAATAGGAAATGGTTATACCCAAAATAGCCAGACCTATGTCTGAGCATGATGCAGTTTCCTGCACAAGTAATTAAATGAGCCTAGTTTTACTCCAACCAAAAAGTGAACTCTGGAACTTGCTGGATAAACTCTGGGAATAATAAAAATCATCACACAATATGCATTGTCTGGCAGAACAAAAAGAAGCACATAAATATCTATATTGGAAAAAATATTTACATTAAAAATAAGGGTCCTTGGGTTCCCTAATGATGCTGCCACTAACCAGCATTCATTTAAGCAAACTTCCCAAAAGTCTTCTTTTCTTAAAATGTACAGTTGTTTTAGTGTCTACTGCTTCAGGGAGTTATCATGTGTACCAATAGAGCTGACCTTTTAATTAATAAAGTAGTAAGATGTTCTTGTACGACAGTGATGTCTGTTTGAGGAGTGAGCATCCCCCAGGGCTCAGGACATTTTTTGTTGAGGATCGGTTGTGACTCTTGACTAATTATTGGAGCTTTGTACTTCCCCAGGTGATTGTTTTGGGAGAGACAGCAGAACGGCTCATTGAGTCCCACCCAGATGCCACGGATGACCTGCAGAGGCAGCAAATGAAGTTGAATGAGGCCTGGGATGACCTGCTGAAGCATACAGAGAATCGTAAAGAGAACCTAATTGAAGCCAAAAAATTCTACCTGTTCCTCTGCAAGGCCAGGTAAAGCTCAAAAGGCCATGTGGGTTGACAATTTCTTGTTTGACCCTTGAGTAGAGACACTAGAAACAGTCTGGATATAGATGCTCTTCAATTTTGAGTTGAAGTATATCTCTATGTCTAGATAGTACTTCTGGTAAGGCACACAAATCTCAAGTTCAATACTTCAAGCCATAAAATATTGAAATTTGGAAAAATGTGAGGCTGCCTAAGCCAATTAAGTAAGCTTCTGTAGAGTATATACTATATACACTCTGTCAGGGTACTCTGTTAGGAGTTGTAGGATATGGATATTTTCATTCTGCTGGAAAGACAGAAAAGAATACAGATAGCCATGGTAGAACATAATACAGCCCAAAACGTGCATCTTAACAAAAGCACAAGGATAAAAAAAGATATGGCATATTCACAAAGTATGCAGAGATAGCTAGAGCATAGGTTTTGTATGTCACAAGAGTAAGAAGTAGCAAGAGATAACCTTAGAGATGCTGAGATCTAATTCTAGATAAGTATCATTGCCCTGATAAAGAGTTTTCATATCACAATTTAGCAAATATATACTTTGTAAACAATTCCCACTTTCTTCCCCATTGTATAGGTCTTCTGGGAGGAGTATTTAGAACTGAGAGTCCAGAAAGTAGTAGCTCACAATGTAATACTTTTGAAGGAAAAAGGAGAGAACTTTTGGCAAATAATTGCAGTTGCTCTTGACAACCTCCATCTCAACTCAGTATCTCTGGAAAGCTGTAGTTTTTTATATTTTTATTTTTAAAATTTATAGTTGACATACAATATTATATTAGTTTCAGGTGTACAACACAATGGTTAGACATTTATATAACTTATGAAGTGATTGCCCTGAAAAATCCAGTACCAATGTGACACCATACATAGTTATTACAATACTACTGACTATATTCCTCATGCCATACTCTACAACCCCATGACTATTTTGTAACTATCAATTTGTATATATATAAATATTTATATGCCATCTCTTCTTTAACCATTTATCCATTGATAGACACCCAGGATGTCTCCATATTTTAACTACTGTAAATAATGCTGCAAAGAACATATGGATTTGCATGTCTCTTCAAAGTAGTGTTTTGGAGTTCTTGAGAGAAATACACAGAAGTAGGATAACTGGGTCTTTCTTTGTCTCGTGTTATAGCCTTTGTTTTAAAGTTTATTTTCCTCTTGTAGAAGTATTGCTCCCCCAGCTTTTTTGTTTGTTTTTATTTCCACAAATCATCTTTTTAAATGATTTTACTTTCAGTCTGTGTGTGTCTTTTGATCTGAAGTGAGTTTCTTGTAGGCAGCATATGTGAGGGTTTTGTGTTCTTAACCATCTGTCCATCTCATCTTTTTAATTTTGAGTGTGAGCATGCACAATTTCTTTAATTCCATTTTTTAAATTATCAAAGTAACTTGTTTCTTCTTTCCATTGTAGAATAATTAGAGCAGGTGTGTAGCTGCTAAATTAGTAGGTTGAGTGAGGATCCACATTTCATTACAGAGTTTTGTAAATATCACATGAGCAAAAGCGGTGGTGAACAATGGGTGAAGGTAGTGGAAGTGATGAATAGTGTGATTTTTGTATCATATGACACATTAGTGGTACTTTTGGAAAATAAAGTCTTTTTTTTTCTTTTTTGTAGAATGCATCACTTGACACAAATATTTAATAAATTCATCTGTTACTTTCCTTGCTTTAAATAGTATGAATTTTAACTGATGTTAATAGTGTAGTACTAATTTATGATGTAGGGAACTGATAAACATTTTAAACTATATGCAACAGAATTAAAATATACATTTATAACCCAGACATAATTGTGGTCACTATCTCCAGTTCTCATTTTATTTACCTTGGTGCTCATGTAAGTGAGAATTACTTCCCTGCCCCCTTCAATATTTTCTTTTCCAAACACTTCTTGCAAATTATTTTTCTGCCCTCCAGGTCTAGGTGTACTCTTCAATATATTAATCCTTAACCACCTCATTTTTTGGTACGGATATTATAATACTTGGTTCTATTCCTTTTATATAAGTATTATATTCTTAAACCCAGATGTAACATCTTTTAAAACATGATAAGGAAGAGAATTACATCCTTTATATGTAAATAAATATCACCTGGTATAAAAGGATGTACTGGGTGATTATATTGACTTCTATAAAAGAAAAATCAACTTTCTTTCATTATTAATTATTATTATTATTATTATTATTATTATTATTATTATTGTGACATTGGTTATATATATTGCAATATATATTGCATTGTGTTCACTACTCATAGTTAGAATCCTTTTATCCCATCTACCTCCCCTATCCCCCTACCCTCTGGTAACCACTAGTCTACTGTCCATGTCCATGAGTCTATGGATATTTACCCCGAAGACTTGAAAACATTTATCTGAAAAGATATATGTACCCCAATGTTCACAGCAGCATTATTCATGATGGCCAGGACATAGAAACAACCAAAGTGTCCTACTATAGATGGTTGGATAAAGGAGATGTGGTACATGTATACAATTGGATATTATTCAGTTATAATAAAAGAAGAAATACTTCCATTTGTGACAGCATGGATGGATCTTAAGATAATCATGCTGAGTGAAATAAGTCAGATAGAAAAAGTTAGAAACCATATGATATCACTTGTGTGTGTGTGTGTGTGTGTGTGTGTTTGTGTGCGTCTTATCTTTACCAAGTTTTGTTATCAGAGTAATATTGGCCTCATAATGTGAGTTAGGAAGTATTGATTCTTCTTCAATTTTTTTGGAAGAATTTGAGAAAAAATAGGTGTTAAATGATTGATAGAATTCACTGGTGAAGCTATCTGGTCTTGTACTTTTACTTTTTGGTGGGTGTTTGATGATTGATTCAATTTACATACTGCTGACCAGTCTATTTAGATTTTTCAGGCTTCTTGATTCAGTTGAGGAAGGTTTTATATTTTTAAGAAATTTTCTATTTCTTATAGTTTATTAAATTTGGTGTTACATACTTTTTCATAGTATTCTAGTATGATCCTTTGCTGTGTCTGTCATACTTTCTGCTTTCATCACTGATTTTGTTTGTGTCTTTTTTTTTCTTTAGTGAATCTAGCCAGGGATTTGTTAATGTTATTAAACTTCTCAAAGAACCAGCTCTTTGATGCATTTATTTTTTTCATCTTATTTTTTCAATTCTGCTCTAATTTTGATTATTTTTTTTCCTTTTGCTGACTTTAGGATTTTTTTGGTTTTCCTTTTCTAGTTTTTTTTAAATTTATTTTTATTTTATTTTATTTTATTTTATGTTATTTATTTTTTTAGATGAAGTATTAGGTTGTTTATTTGGACTCATTTTTGTTTTTGGAGATAAGCTTGTAATTATATGAACTTTCCTTTTATGACTACTTTTGTCATGACCAAAAGTTTTGATATGTTGTACTATCATTGTCATTTGTTTCTATGTATCTTTTGATTTCTCTTTTTATTTCTTCTCTGACCCAGTCATTGTTTAGTAACATGAGGTTTAATCTCCATGCATTTGTGGTTCTTCCCAATTTCTTTTTGATCTCCAGCTTTAAAGCATTATGATTAGAGAATATGGTTGATATAATTTCAACCCTCTTATGTTTGTTTAGGCTATCTCTGTGTCCCAATTTGTGGTCCATCCTTGAGAAGGTTCCATGTGCACTAGAGAGGAATGTTTCAGCAACTGATCTGGGATAGAAAGCTCTATAAATGTCAATTGTGTCCATTTGGTCTAATGTGTCATTTAAGAATGGTATTCCCTTTTTGATTTTCTGTTTGGATGATCTGTTCATATCCAACAGTGGAGTATTTATGTGCCCTACTACGATAGTGTTTTGGTCTGTTTCTCTCTTTAGTTCTGTTAGTAATAGCTTTATATATTTTTTGGCTTTCTGATTGGGAGCATAGATATTAATAAGTGTTATGTCTTCTTGGTAAATGATTCCCTTTATCATTATGAAGTGTTCTTCAATATCTTTGTTTTTCTTTTTTATTTTGAAGTCTACTTCATCTGATATTAGTACCAATGCTCCCACTTTTCTCTGAATACCATTTGCTTGAAATGTCATTTTCCACCCTTCACACTGAGTCTATATTTGTCTTTGGATCTGAGATGTGTTTCCTGGAGGCAACATATGACTGAGTTGTGTTTTTGAACCATTCTGCAACTTTGTGTCTTTTTATTGGTGATTTCAGTCCATTTACATTTAGTGTGATTATTGAAATATGAGGTCTTCTTATAGCTATTTTATCTTTTGCTTTCTGGTAGCTCAGTATTTCTATTGCTTCTTTGTCCTTGTGTTTCTATTTTCTTTATTTTGGTGGTTTTTGTGCATTTTTCCCTTTGGTTCTTTTTGTTTTATGTTATATACTTTAGTTCTGAATCTTTGGTGTGTGGTTATCATTACAAATATGTAAAAGATAATTATATGTATACAGTCATCCATTTCCTTCTGCATGTGCCTTATATCCATTCCCCTCTGCAAATTTAGATCTTTGAATCCTCTCTTTTTCAGTCATTGTTGTCTCAATTTGTTCTTATGTATGCTGAATGTTCATTACCATCTTGCTATAGCAAATCTCTTCTTATTGTTTAAAATTATTTTTAGTAAGGGTTGCACTCCTCTGCTTCTGTCTGCTTTCTATTCACCTTACTCATATTTATGTATTTTTGTCATTATTTTGTTTTAGGTGAGCTGATGCCTTTTAATATTTCATGTAGTGCAGGCCTCATAGTGGAGAATTCTCTCAATTGCTGTATCTGGAAAGATCTTAATTTCTTCTTCATAGGTAAAGGAGAGGTTAGCTGGATACACTATTCTAGGCTGATAGTTCCTTCTCACTTAATAATTTAAATATTTGATTCTATTTCTTTCTGGCTTGTAAGGTCTGCACAGAGTAGTCCAATGATAATTTAATAATTTTTTTATAAGTTACTATTTTCTTATCCCTAGCTGCGCTAAGAATTCTGTCTTTGCTTTTGTTTTTTGATAACATTAATACAATGTGTGTTTGTGAAGGCCTTTTTTCAGTTAAGATTATTGTGTGTTGTGTTGACTTGAATTCTAAGTTCCAGCTCATTCCTTAGATTTGGGAAATTCTCATCTCCACTATTTGTCTGAAAATACTTTCTAGTCCCTGCTCCTTTTCCTCACCTTCAAAAATGTCCATTGTTCTTATTTTGCCTCTCTGGATAATATCAGCTAATTTTTGTATTTCTTTTTCATTATTTTTCATTCTTTGGTTTCTCTCTTCTTCCTTCTTATTTATTTCTAGATTTCTGTTTTTGATATCAATGATCCTTTCCTCCATTTGGTTAACTGTTTCCCACGCTTGCTATTTCATTTTTTAGCTCTTGCAATGTGTGTGTGTGTGTGTGTGTGTGTGTGTGTGTGTGTGTGTATGTGTTTGTGTCTGTGTTTATCTCCATAAGATCTATTCTGTTCTTTTTGAGGGTTACAATCTTCTTCCTCTGCTCATCTAGTTGCTTTTTCAGTTCCTGAAATTGTTGATATGACTTGTTTCTGAACTCATTGAGTTTTTTTCAGAAGTACCATCCTGAATTCTCTGTCATTTAAGTCACATATTTCTATGTCTGTAAGCTTATTTTCTGGAGATTTTCCTCTTTCTTTCTGAGATGCCTTATCACCTTGGTTGTTTATAGTGGTTAATGGACTATTTCTCAGCCTGGGCATTAATGGAAGTGTATTCTACTGTTTTTCCAGAAAGAAGATTTATTATATAAAGATCTCTCTTAAGCCTGCTACAATAAAGGTGGTTACCAGTAGGTGACATCTAAGCCTTTTGGATCCATGCTTTATATAAAGCCTAAATAATGTTTTTTGTTGTTGTTGCTGTTGTTTTTGTTTTTATCTTGTCGAAATTTAATCACACTCACTCTTCTCACTTTTAGTCCCTGTCAGTGTCAGCAAATAGTTTCAGTCCCCTAGGACTCTGTGGTGATTTTTCTTGAAGGGTAGGGTGAAGGGCCTTCTGTGTTGGGAGTTAGGCTGTGGCTCAACCTTGGTTTTGCAACCGTGCCTGATAAAAATCAACTGTTGTTTCTCTGCGGCATCATCCTGCTTCTCTCCTTTCTGCTGACTGGGCCCTGCTGCCAGCTGTGTAGAAGTCCCAGCACTTCTAGGAAGGATTGTTCAGGGAAGTCACCTCATTCTCCTGCAAGGAGCTCTGGTGACTGCTAGAGGCAGCTTCTCTATTTCACCCAGTTCATTGCCTGAACCTTGGATTCTGACCTCTGGTAGCTCTTATGTGCAGATCTCATGTTGAGATGTGGTGGTGTGCAGTTTGGGTGTTTTTTGTTCGATTTTAGATGTTCAGCTTATTGTTGTTTCAAGGGGGAGAGAACTGAAGACATCTCTCACTCAACCATGTTTCTTAGAATCTTCCAGTCATTATTTCTTGAAATAGGTTTTTAATTCCTCACTCTCTCTGTTCTTTGGTACCCGTATAATGCAAATGTTGGTATGCTTTCATTGGTGATCTCAATGGGCCCTTAAACTAACTTTCTTTGTTTGAATTCCTTTTTATGTTGTTGCTGTTCTGAATGGGTATTTACTGCTACTTTATCTTCTAAATCACTAATTTGGTTTTCCACTTCATCTAATCTACTGTTAATTTCTTCTATGGTATTCTTCTTTCAATTATTGTATTGTTAACATCTGGTTCTTTTTTATATTTTCTGTCTCTATTTTCATGTTTTATATCTCTTTGTTAAAGTTTTCACTGGATTCATCTACTCTTCCTCTAAGTTCATAGAACATCCTGATAATAACTGTTTTAAATTCTGCATCTGGTAAATTCCTTTTTTTCATTTGTTTAGTTCTTTTTCTGAAACTTTGTTCTGTTCTTTTACTTGGTACACGTTTTTTTTTTTTTATCTTTTCATTTGGGCCACCTAATCATGTTCATTTCTATGTATTAGGCAGGGCTTTTCTGTCTTCCAGTCTTAGTAAAGTGACCTTATATAGTAGGTGTGCTGTGGGTTCTAGTAGCATGTCTTCCCTGATCACCAGAGCCAGGTGCTCCAAATGTGTCTCTTTTATGGGTTGTGTGTGTCTTCAGTTGTAGTTGAGTCTTGGTTACTGTTTTCTCATCAATGGGAGAGATTCATGCTTGAGCTGATTTGTCATGATGACTGGCCATGGCCAGTGGAGGAGCTATTCTTCAGGGTCTGACTCTATAGAGCAGGATTCACTTTAGTGGGACTTTGGTGCCTGCTCTGTCTGCGCTTTAGGTGTGTTGTCCTCAGATATAACCCTGGGTGGTGCTCCTGGTACTCTAGCTCAGACTAAAGCTGGCCACCAGGCCTCCAGGTTGGGGCTTTTAGAAGAAGCCCTGGCATAGGCCAACTTCAGCTGCAGTCTGTGCCCTCTCCATGGCTACTTCACATGAGGCACCAAGCAATTTGCAAATATCCATCACCCACATTGGGCTTGGAAGTGCCTTTGATAGTCCAAGACATGAACCAAGTCTGGCTGCTTTTAGGGGCATGCATAGGTCATATACTGCTTTTTTTAACTTTTTAAAACATTTGAGAGACTTTAGAAAAGTCTGCAGTATGAGCCAAGGCAGGCTATTTGTATGGAAAAGCCCCTGAAAGAGGCTTGGGTGGGCTTGCATGTTGGAAGGGGCAGAGTCTTAGGGAATCACCAGGGTGGGGCAAACACTGTTAATCATGTTGATGGAGATTCAGATATGGCACCTGCCTGAGTCTACAAACCTGGTGGGGAAGGGATACACAAAGGAACAATGCCTCCTTCTAGCACTTGTATCTGAATTAAAACTGCCCTTTCAGCTCTTACCTTGGAGCCAGACCACTCAGTTCCTCCCTCTATGTCCCTGGCACCTTTTGAACACTGCCCCTGCCCTGGATCTTAGAGCTAGTAAGTCCATGCTCAGGCCCTTTAAGAGGAAAGTCTATGAGTCCAGCAGCCCTCTGTCTCAGCCACAATCTCTGCTGGCATTCACAGCCAGAAGTTGTATGAATTCCTCTTTCTGGAACTGATACTCTGGGCTGGGGGTCTGGGACTTCTCATTCTTCCAGGGGTCCTCCTCAACCGAGATCTTTCTCCCATTTCTCCATGGCCGCATCCAGGTGTGGGACCAGTAACTTTTGCACCTCCACCACTCCTATCAGTCTCAAGTTGGTTTCTTCTGTTTTTCCAGCTGTAGGACTTCTGTTTAGCTAGATTCAGACAACTCCCAATGCTAAATATTCTATAGGTTAGATGTAATCTTGGTTGATTGCAAGGGAAAGCAAGCACAGCACTTACTTCACCATCTTGACCAAAAGTCAAGAGGTATAGTTTTTTTTTAAATTAGACATCTATATAACTTCCAAATTGACCACTACAATAAATCTAGTGCCCGTTTGACACCATGCATAGTTATTACAATAGTAATGACTATATATTTTATGCTATATATTCTATCTCCATTTTGTAACTGCCAGTTTGTACGTCTTACTCCCTTCCCCATTTTCACTGACCCTCCCAACTCCCTTCCCATCTGGTAACCCTTAAAATGTTCTATGTATCTATGAGATTGTTTTTGTTTTCTTGTTTATTTTGTTCTTTAGATTCCACATATATGTGCCATCATATGGCATTTGTCTTCTTCTATCTAACTTACTCCACTCAGCACACTACCCTCTATGGACATTATAAAATATCTTTTTCCATTTCCTTACTATTACTCTCTGTGTGTCTTTTAATCTGAAGCAAGTCTCTTGTAGGCAGCATATGTAAGGGTCTTGTTTTCTTATCAATACAGCCACCTTATTTTTTTGATCAGATAATTTAGTTCTTCTTTATTTGAAGCACTAGTTCATAGATATGTAGTTACTGCCATTCTGTATTTAATATTTGGTATATATATATTTTTATTCTAATTTAAAAAGTCTCTCAAACATTTCCTATAACACTGACTTGTGGTGATGAACTTCTTTCCATTTTTCTTGTCTGGGAAGCTCTTTATCTGCCCTTTGATTTTAAATGATAATTTTGCTGGGTAAAATAATCTTAGTTATAGGTGTTAAGTTTTCAGCACTTTGAATATTTTGTGCCAAGCCCTTCTGGTTGTAAAGTTTCGGTTGAAGAATTGACTGACAGTTCTATGGGCATTCCCTATGGGTAACTAATTGCTTTTCTCTTGCCACTTTGAAGATTCTTCCTTTGTCTTTAACCTTTTGCATTTTAATTATGATATGTCTTTGGGTTCATCTTGTTTGGGACTCTCTGAACTTTCTGGGGTTGTAAGTCTATTCCCTCCATCATGTTAGGAAAGTTTTCTGTCATTATATTTTTTTTCAATTTTTTGCTCTTTCTTTCTTCTTTTTCTGGTAACCCTATGATGTGAATATTGTTATGCTTGATGTTTTCTCAGAGGCTTCTTAAACTGTCTTCATTTTTTGGATTACTTTTTCTTGTTGCTGTTCTGATTGGGTGTCCTCTGCTACCCCATCCTCTATGTCACTGATTAGATCCTAAATTTCACCCTTTCTTTTTGTGCACTATAATGCGCTCTTTATCTCAGATATCATATTCTTCATTGCTGAGTGGCTCATTATGTTTCTCATCTCCATTTTTATGTTTTTATCTCTTTGTTAAGTGCTCATTGAGTTCATCTCCTCTTTTTCTAATTTAATTGAACATCTTTATAACCATTGTTTTGATCTCTGCATCTGGTATATTGCATGTCTCCATTTTGGTGAATTCTGTTTCTAGAGCTTTGTTCTGTTCTTTCATGTGGGACATGCTTCTTTGTCTCACCATTTTGGCTGCCTCCATGTGTCTGTTTCTATGTATTATATAGGGTTCCTAAGTTTCCCTGTCTTAGTAGAGTGGCTTTATGTAGAAGATGTGCTGTGTGGCCCCTTTGCACAGACGTGAGAGAACTTGCTCCAACTGCAGACCAAGTTTGCCACATCCTGTGCCCTTCTGGGGCCACCTGGTAAGAGTGACCAAGCAATCCACATATAGTTAGTTGCCTAATAGGTGCTGAACTTATAGGTGCCTCAAAGGGCCAGGTCAGAAACCAAGGCCAGCTGCCACTGGTGCAAGGCTTGGGGCTGTTTAACAAAAAGTACAGAGCATGCTGAGGCCAGATGCTGCTTGTTTGGGTTTTGTAAGTCTTTGAGAAATTTTATAAAAGTGTACAACAGGATCCAAAAAAGCCTGTTTGTATGGAATAAATCACTGGAAGTGGCTTTGGTGGGCCCACAAGGTGGGAGAAGTGGGGTCTCAGGAAACTCTCTGGAAAGAGTGACCTGTATTAACCAGGTTGATGGAGCCTGAGTCTGCAGGCTAGAAGTGGAGAGGGCTCAAGAAAGGAATAATGGCTTCAGCCTGCACCTCTGTTCAGGAGCTAGCTGCCCTCTCCAGCTTTCATCATAAATTCCAGCAGCTCAGCTCCTCCCTATGTGTCTCTGGCACCCCTTGAGCAGCTGCCACCGCACTGGAGCTCAGAGTAGACAAGTCTGTCAGTAAGGCTGGCTTTAGGCCTTTAAGAGGAAGGTCTCTATTTCCCTCAGCCTTTAATCTCACTAAACCACAACCTCTGCTGTTTTTCACAGCCAGAGGTTGTGAGACTTTTTATCCCAGCACTGGACCCTGAGCTGGGGAGCCTAGTGTGAAACCGGGACTCCTCACTTCTCAGGTGCAGGAGGTGGCTCTGCAGCCAAGATAGTCCTCCTGGTTCTCTCTCGCCACTCGTGGTTGTGGGATGGGCTATTTCATGTCTTTACCCTTCCAAATATTTTGAGGTGACCTATTGTTTGAAGTGACCTAGTTGTTCACTAGGCTTCTCTTTAGCCAAACCTCTGGCAACTCTGCATACTTGTTCACTCTGTAGTTTTGTTATAATTTTGGCATAGTCACTAGAGGAAGTATGCACAGCCTTTACCTTCTATATAGTCTTGAATCTTTCTACAAGCTGTAGGGTTTTTTATATGTATAGTAAGAATAAATAGCAACTATAATCATTTCCTGCAAATAATATTGTGCTTATATATCTATATGTTTGTGTGTGTATGTATGTGTATGTATATCTCTGTGTGTGTGTGTGTGTGTGTGTGTGTGTGTGTGTGTGTGTGTGTGTGTGTTCTACCTGGACTTCATGTTCCAAGTAAAATTTTGCCTCATTCCCTTTATGAAATCTTACTCTTTAATGTACAAAGGCAATATTCCCACACTCAGAGGAAGTCTAACACTTTATTTTACCACTTTATTACACTTTTGCTTTTTCGGTTGTTTTATATTTAAAAAATAGGTGACCTACCAGAAGGCAGAATATGCCTTTTTTATGTTTGGTATTTAATAAGCATCCAACAAAATTTAGTTTTTGTATAAGAGAATAAATGACTATTTTGCCCTAGACATGCCTTATTTGAGATTCCATATTAAGATAGATCTTTAAACCTAAGAACCTACTTTAAAGGATCAAGAATCATTAGGATTAATGACTGGTTCAGGATTTCAGGGTCTGGGTTCTAGTTCAGATGCCTGTTTTTAATTATATCACATGGGCAAATCACTTATTCTCTAAGCTGACTTCTTCATCTCCAAAATAAAAGTAAGTTAATTAATTAATTAATTAATTAATTATTTAAAAAAAAATAATTTCCAGAACTCTATACAGGACTATTACAAGACTCGAAAGAAGTAATATGTAAAGAGATTTTCACATGAAAAGAATTGCTATTATTGTCATGCAGTGAAAATAACAAACCTATGATCTGTGAAGTATATGAAGCTGGAAAGAAAGTGTTAATCTGAAAATAGTCTCTAGAAAGAAAAAAGCCCAAGGACAGACAGCCCTGTAGCAAGTTACAAAGTTTTCTTGTCTATTTCAATATGCCTGTTTTTCCAGAGACTTACAGAATTGGATCAGTGGCCTTAGTGGCATGATATCCTCACAGGAGCTAGCTGAGGACTTAACTGGTACTGAGATCTTGATGGAGCGACACCAGGTATGGGTACAAAAGACATAGCCACTGGTCACATGATTTCACAACCTTTCCTCATCTTACAACTTTGATAGGATGTTATTGGTCTCACCAGTCTCTTCCCCTTTTTCCCCACAGGAACATCGTGCTGACATAGAGGCTGAGGCTCCTACTTTCCAAGCCTTAGAAGACTTTGGTGCAGAACTTATAGGTAGTGGGCATTATGGCACCCCTGAAGTTGAAGAAAAGGTTCATGCTGTTAGACTAGAGAGAAACAATTTGGACAAAGCTTGGGAACGACGCAAGAAGATGCTAGATCAGTGTCTAGAGTTGCAGGTACAGCAAATCTCTTATCATTGAGTGGGATTAACAGTCTGTTTTTCCTATGCAATTTTACATAGTTAGTACAGGCATTTATTTCACTGGACCTACCATGCTGTAAGTACAGGGCATCTCTTAATTATCCGATATCGTATTCTCTGCTTTGTATATTACTTATTGTGGTATTCTTTGCCCTTATGCCTATTAAAAGAGCCAAACAAAATAGAGTCAGTCCTGGGCATGAAGTAGCATGATTATAATTTATTAATCGATTGAGATTTTGATTGATTATTTTGAGAACTTACTTTTTGCTGGGCTTGAAAACACAAAGATTCATAAAATAATGTCTCTTTTCTTAAGCAGTGAAATTAGACATGTAGACAGATAATTTTGGTACAGTAAAAGAGTTATTAATAAAACAAAATGTATTAAAGTTTTAAAGCTAAAGAAGGGGGACTGATTAACACTTTTAAGGGAAATGATTGTCAGAGGCTACCCTAAAGAATAGTATTTACCAGTCTTAAAAAAATAACCAGCCAGTACTCATCAGGTGTAGGATATGTGAAATAGCACCCAGGAATGAACTAAAGTTTATATAAAAGTGTAAAATGTGTTTTTATGGAAGTGTAAAAGTCCACTATAGTCACCTCCCACTTCTTTGTGAGAGAGATGTTTCAGTGGCCCCTGTGAATGCCTATAACCACAGGTAGTATCAAACTCTATATATACTATGTCTTTTCCTATACATATATAGTTATTGTAAAGTATAATTTATAAATTAGCCACAGTAATATATTAACAATAACAAATAATAATAAAATAGTACAATTATAACAATATACTGTAATAAAAGTTATGTGAACGGCTTTGGGGCATTATTTTCTTTTTATAAGTACTTTATTCCACTGCCTAGTTGTTCTGCATATTTGTTTTTAACCACATAATAATTTGTTCCATTGCCTTGCATTTTCAGTAACCTAGATTTATTTCTTTTTTTCTTTTATTCTTTTGTTTTTTTCTTTATTTTAGTCACCATATTTTTGTGTGTGTATATATATATGCATGTGTGTGTGTGTGTGTGTGTGCGCGTGCATGCGCATATGTGTGTGTGTGTGTGTATTTTTTTTTCAATCACAGTTGGCGGATGATATTATATTAGTTTCAGGTGTACAACATAGTGATTAAATATTTATATAACTTATGAAGTGATATTCCCTATAAATAGTAACCATCTAACACCATGCTTATTTATTACAATATTATTAACTATATTCTTTATGCTACTTTTATTCTCATGACTATTTTGTAACTATCAATTTGTACTTCTTAATCCCTTCCCCTTTTGTACACAACACTCAGGTCCCTTCCCATCTGACAACCATCAAAAGTTATCTTATCTATGAGTTTGTTTCTGTGTTGTTTGTTCACTTATTTTGTTCTTTAGAGTCCACATATAAGTGAAATCATGTAGTATTTGTCTTTCTCTGTCTTATTTATTTTATTCAGAATAATACCCTCTAGGTCTACCCAGTTGTTGCAGATGGTAAGATTTCATTTTTATGACTGAGTAATGTTCCATTGTATATATGTCCCACTTTTTTTATCCATTCATACATTAATGGATAAAAAACACTTCAGTTGCTTCCAAATTGGCTACTGTAAATAATACTTCAATGAACATAGATGTATATGTTTTGTGAAATTAGTGTTGTCAGTTTTTTCAAATAAATAGCCAGAAGTGAAATTATTAGGTTCTTCTTTGTTTTAAGGTCTATTTAGTCTGATATAAGTATTGTTACCACAGCTTTTTTGCTTGTTTGTTTCCATTTGTATAAAATATATTTTTTCATTTTTTTATGTTCAATCCATGTGCATCTTTTGATCTAAAGTGAGTTTCTTGTAGGCAGCACATGTAAGGAGCTTGTTTTCTTATTCATTTAGCCACCTGATGTTGTTGTGTTGTTACTATTAATCATCATTATCATCATCATCATCATCATCATCATCATCATCATCATTATCATTATTAGTTTCAGGTATACAAAAGATTCACCCTATGTTTTATGATTGGAGTATTTAATCCATTGACATTTTAAGTAATTGTTGATAGATATATAGCTATTGCCATTTAAAATTTAATTTTAATCCTTTTTTCTTCTTTTTAAAAAGTTCCTTTAACATTTCTTGTAATACTCATTTGGTGGTAATGAACTCCTTTCACTTTTTCTTGTCTGGAATGCTCTTTATCTGTCCTTCAATTCTAAATGCTAGCTTTGCTGAGTAGACTAATCTTGTTTGTAAGTCATTGCTTTTCATCATTTTGAATACTTCATGCCAATCTCATCTGGTTGGCAGTGTCTGTTGAGAAATCAGCTGACAGTTTTATAGAAGTTCCTTTATAGGTAATTAACTGCTTTTGCTCTTGCTGCTTTTAATATTCTCTCTGTCTTTAACATTTGGCAATTTAAGTATGATGGGTCTTGGTGTTGCCCTGTTTAAATTTATCTTGCTTGAGACTTTCTGTGCTTTCTGGACTTGTAGGTCTATTTTCTTTGCCAAGTTTTTCATCATTACATCTTCAAATAGATTTTCAATTCCTTGGGCTCCATATTTTCCTTCTGATACCCCTATGATGCCAATCTTGGTGTACTTTACATTATCCCAGAGACTCCTTAAATAATCTTCACTTGATTGAATTGTTTTTGTTGTTATTGTCATTGTTGTTGTTCTAATTTGGTGTTTTCTGCTACCTTATCTTCCAAATCACTTATTCAATTCTCTGCTTCATCTAATTTGTTGATTCCCTCTATGTATTCTTTATTTCAGTTATTGTATTTGTCATTTCTGCCTGGTTCTTTTTTTATATATTTTCAAACTTCATGTTTATGTTTCCTTTTTTTGTTGAAGTTCTCACTTAGATCATTGCACATTCTTATAACCTGTGTTTTGAACTCTGCATCTGGTAAATTGCTTGTCTCCACTTTGTTTACTTCTTTTTCTAAAGTTTTCTTATGTTCTTTCATTTAGGAATGTTTCTCTGTCTTCTCATTTTGGCTGCCTACCAGTGTTTGTTTCTATGAATTTAGTAGGGCTGCTATGTCACCCAGTCTCAGTAGAATGGCCTAGGTATTAGATGCCTAGTAGGACTTAGTGGCACAGTCTTTTCTGATCCCCTGAGCTGGATGCTCCATGTGTGTCTCTTGTGTGGCTTGTCTATGGCCTTTTGATGTAATTGAGCTTTGGTTCCTCTTGTCACGTCAATGGGAGGGACTGACCCTGAAACTGATTAGCTGTGAGGACTGTTTATGACTATAGTGGAGAAGCTGTTTTGCAGGGACTGACCCTACAGAGCAGAATTCACTTTAGCAGAGCTCTGGTACTTACTGCATTTGTACTTTGGGTATGTTGTTTGTGGAGGTAGCTGGATGGTGCTTTAGTGTGGTTTGTGGCTGGCCAGTAAGTATTTTGGTTCTGGGGCCTCTTGAGAGGGTCTTTGGGGTAGGCGAAGTTACTCATTGTCTTTGCTCTGCCTGAGAGCAGTTGGTATGAGCTACAAAGTGATCTTCAGATGATTGCCACCTGTTTTGGCCCTGGAGGTATGAACTGAAGCCAGCTGCCACTAGTGATAGATTTAAAACTATTTACCAAAGCCAAATGCTGCTTGTTTGGTGTAGGTGAATATTTGAAAGATTTTAGGAAAGTCTGTAGCAAAGTCTGTAGCAATGTCTGTAGCAAAAGTAGGCTGTTCCTATGGAAAATACACTGGAAGCAGTTTGAGTGGGCCCACAAGTTGGGTGGGTTAGGGTCTTGGGGAATCACCAGGGCAAGGTGAATGGAATTAGCTAGTTTGATGGAGACTTAGATCTGGTGACACCCTGGGTGTGTAAGCTGGGTGAAGGAGGGTTCAACAGAGGAACAATGGCTTCCAGCAGCACTTCTGTTTGAGAAAAAGCTGTCCCTCCAGCCCTTGCCCTGAAACCAGACTCAGTTCCTCTCTGTATATCCCTAGTGCCTTTTGAGCTGCTGCTCAATCATCTGAAGATCACTTTGTAGCTGGAGTTCAGAGGAAGTAAGTCAATCAGCTGTAAGTCTATATGTAAACCTTTGAAAAGGAATGTCTATGACATCCTCTGCCCTCATCTCACTTATCCACATCTCTGCTGGTTTTTACAGTCAGAATTTATGAGGACTTTTTTTCTCCCTGGCATTGGAACCCTTTGTTGAGAAGCCTGGTGTGGATCTGGAACCTCTTACTCCTCAGGGTGGAGCTTCATAGCCAATTTTTAACCACAAATGGATGTGGGACCAACCCTTTTCACATCTCTACCCTTCCTACTAGTCTTGACATGGCTGTGTGTGTGTGTGTGTGTGTGTGTGTGTGTGTGTGTGTGTGTGTGTATGTATCCTTAGCTTTAGGACTTATATTTGGCTAGATGTGAGGCAATTCTCAATGATGGTTGTTCTGTAGTTTAGTTGTAATTTTGAGGTAGTTGTGTTTACCTATCCCACCGTCTTCACCATAAACCTCCTTTGGGGGTATTGTTAAGTAAAATAAGGGCTACCTGAACACCAGACTTTGATACAGTGACAGTTAATCTAATAACCAAGACAGTTAAGTGACTAAGAGTTGAGAAACATATAATAGCATGAATATGCTGGACAAAGGGAAGGCTTACTCTCCAGGCGTAAAAGAGCAAGACTATGGGAGATTTCCTCGTGTTACTCAAAACAGCACATAATTTAAAACTTATGAATTGTTTATTTCCGAAATTTCTATATAGTATTTTCTGACCAAGGTTAACTGTGGATAATGGAAACTGCAGAACAAGACTGCAAAAAAGGGAGAATTACTGTATAATATACTTCTAACTTCATTCCCTATAGCTATTCAAAGGGAACTGTGATCAAGCTGAGAGCTGGATGATGGCACGTGAGAATTTTCTGAGATCTAATGATAAGGGTTCCTTAGACAGTTTGGAGGCCCTGAGGAAGAAATGTGATGATTTGGACAAAGCAGTTACTGCCCAGGTAATAACAACCAAATAAGAGTCCTAAAAATAACCATTAGTTATAATAATAGAAATCCTACATATGTATGTGGTTTTATGATTTAAACATATTTTAATTCCCAGTTGCTTCTTACAGGAAACTCTTAGCTAGGCAGAGCTGTTTGACACTTCAGCTCAGCCTAAGCCAACTCGTAATTGGCATTGGACTTTTTTAAGTCCAGCCTTTTAAAACATAACTTTTAGAGTTGGAAGTGATTCTATATACTGTCTATTACAACATCCCACCTAATTCAAGAATAAACTTCTAAAATGGCCATGCGAAGTGTCAAAGAAAGAAACCCAGTACCACACAAGCAGTCTATCTCAGTATCATTATTAATGTTTCACCTCTTTTTGAGTTAAAATCCACCTCTCTCTAAGGCATTTACCCTTTGGCTTTGGTTTTGTTTTCTTTTGTGATATTTCTGTTCTTTTCTAGGAAAAAAATCTGGGATTGCACCAGGGCCTAATATCCAAACATCTGAGCTTTTTTTTTTTTTTTTTTTTTTTTTTTTTTTTTTAGGAAAAGAAGATCACTGAACTAGAACATTTTGCTGAGCAGCTTATTGCTGGTGATCACTACGCCAAGGAAGATATTGCTGCTCGGCTCCAATGGGTATTAGACAGGTCAGGCCTGAGTAATTGTTTTATGAGCTATAGAAAGATATAGCAAAGTGACCGATCTTTTAGCATTGAGCATTGGGATAACACTATGAGTACTTCTCATTTCTAGATGCCTAAGGCTATCTAGACACTGAGAAACTTTGTGATCTAGAGTGACAGAATGAAAGACATGGAAGTTACATTAGAAATTACCTGACTTAACCACATTATTTTGTATCTAAAAATAATGAGACTATGTTATATATAACAGAAGTATATAAATCATATATAACATCATATATAACATATAATAATATAATATATATCTGTGTTATATATAACACATAAATATATAATGGGGTTGAAAAATGAGAAAATTCATGGATAGGCCATTAGAGATTGGGAGAAGGAAAAAGAACACAGAGTGATCTAACCCTCTCCTCCAGATGGAAGGCTCTCCAAGCACAACTGATTGCTGAACAGAAAAAACTTAGAGACTATGCTGACCTAAAACAATTCTACCGTGACCTCGAGGACCTGGAAGAATGGATTAGTGAGATGCTTCCCACAGCCTGTGATGAGTCCTACAAAGACCCCACCAACATTCAGGCAAGCACAAAATAGAACATCTTGGAAAACTTCAGTATACCCAGATTGTTGGATGAATGTTTCCTTACTGCTGAGACTACTGCTGAAGCCCTCAGGGTCTACAAAGTCTGTGGATCAGGTCTTTCAGAAGTCATTATCATTTTGATTATGATAGAAATATTAACACTTCCTTTTAAACAGAAGATACATTTTCTTGCTTCCCTAAATGAGAGAATAACTTAGTTTCTTCTTTCCCTTCAGAGGAAATACCTGAAGCACCAGGCCTTTGAAAATGAGGTCTATAGCCGAGCTGATCAGGTGGAAGGAGTCATCAGCTTGGGGAACTCTCTGATTGAGCGGAGAGCATGTGATGGCAATGAAGAGACCATGAAGGTAGAGGTTCTGTTCAGTATGGGTTCTGGCCTACAAAGTCAAATGAAAAGTAAAATTTTACTCTTTTAATGTTTCCATGTATAAGGATATGAAATTTCTTCCTGTTTAATATTCCTCCCTCTCATTGTTGCACAAGGAGAAAAACAGTGATGCTCATATCTTATGGATCCTGCCACACTTAGTACCTAAAACTCCAAGAAAACTTTAGATTTAATTCCTAAGCATTATCCTGCTTGTTTTATATTTTTTCTGTCTTTATTGAAATATAATAGGCAATTAGTTGCATGTATTTACATTGCACAATTCAATGAGTTTTTTTTCAGTTATAGCTGACATACAATAATATATCAATTTTAGTTGTGTAGCATAGTGATCAGAGAACCACATAACTTGCAAAGTTATACCCCACTAAATCTAGTACCCCCTTCTTCCTTACATATTTATTACAACATTATTAACCATCTTCCCCATGCTATAATCTACATCTCCATGTCTATTCTGCAACTACCCATTTGTACCTTTTAATCTCCTTGCCTTTTTTTTCCCCATTCCCTCAACTCCCCTTCCATCTAGTATCCTCTAAATATTCTCTGTATCTATGAATTTATTTCCACTTTGGTTGTTGTTGTTGATTTTGTTCTTTGAATTCTACATGTATGTAAAATCATGTTATTTTTGTCTTTTTCTATTTAACCCAGTTCATTCAGTGCAATACCCTGTAGGTCCATCAAGGCAATATCTTTTTCCATCTCATTCTTTCAGCCTTTTAATCTGAAGTGAATCTCTTTTAATCTGAAGTGAATCTCTTGTAAGCAGCAGGTGTCGGGATTTTGTTTTCTTATCCATTCAACCAATCTTTTGGTTAGAGCATTTAATTCTTTTTCATTTGAGGTATTTGTTGATAGAAATGTAGTTACTATCATTCTTTATTTCTGTTTTTGATACATGTGCTTTTTTTTCTTAAAGAAGTCCCTCCAACATTTCTTTCAATACTGGCTTGGTGTTGATAAATTTCTTCAGCTTATTTTTGTCTGTCCTTTAACTTCATAGCTTTGCTGGATAAAATATTCTTGGTTGTAGTTCCTGGGTTTTTATCATGTCGAATGTTTTATGCCAAGTACTTCTGTCCTGCATAGTTTCTTTTGAGAAATCAGCTGCCAGTCTTATGGATGCTCCCTTGTAGTTAACTAACTGCCTTTCTCTTGCTGCTTTTAAGACTATCTTTTTATATTCACCTTCGGCATTTTAATTATGACGTGTCTTGGCGTGGGCCTCTTTGAGTTCATCTCTTTTGGTATTCTTTGAGCTTCCTGGGATTGTATGTCTATTTATTTCACCAGGTGAGGGGAGTTTTCCAACATTATTTCTTCAAATAGCTCTTCAATATCTTGTTTTCCTTCTGGTACTCCTATGACACAATTTTTTTCTTTTTCTTTTTCTTTTTTTTACATTTAATAGTGTCTCATAGGCTCCTTAAATAGTTAACATAGTCTTGGCTTCTTTTTTCTTGCCATTCTGAATGAGTGCCCTTGGCTTCCACATTCTCTATAAAGGTCATTCGATCCTCTTTTTTATTCACTCTGTTTATTTCATTTACTACACTTTTCATCTCAGATAATGTGTTCTTCATTTCTGACTGATTTCATTTTATTCTTTTCATTTCCATTTTTATGATTTTTATATTTTTGTTAAAGTTCTGAATTCATCTGCACTTCTCATAAGTTTATTGAGCATCTTTATCACCAGTGTTTTGAAGTTTTCATCTGTTAGATTGCTTAACTCCATTATTTCCGGATCTCTGTTCTGTTCTCTCATATGGCTTCTGCTTCTTTGTCTTCCCATTTAGGCTGCCTTTCTGTGTCTGTTTCAATGTACTGAGCAAAGCTTTTAAGACTCCCAGTCTTATTAGTGTGGCTTTGTGTGGTAGTTGTCTAGTGGCACAGTCCTGAGTTGGGTTCAGCTGCAGGCCAGGTTTAACCCCAGCCTGTGCTCCTCCAGGGTCACCTGTTAAGATTCAGCAAGCAATCCACAGATGCTGTGCTTATAGTTGCCTCAAAAGACCACACCAGCAACTAAGGTCAGCTGCCACCAATGTGATTCTAGGTGCTGCTCAGCAAGGGGCACCTCATTAAGCAAGGACACACCTGGATGTGGCTTGAGTGGGGCTGTGAGCTGG
>PVKZ01005266.1:0-57264 GCA_004027375.1 Macroglossus sobrinus
GGAGGGGGTTGGGGGAACGGCAAAAAAAAAGGCAAAGGGGTTAAGTGGTACAAATGGATAGTTGCAGTGTAGACATAGCGATGTGGCGTGTGGCACGGGAAGACGGCTAATACTGCTGTAATAAATATGAGAGGGGGAAGAGGGGTACTAGATTTAGTGGGGTGATCGTTTTGCGCGTCATGTGCGTCTCTGATCACTGTGCCACTTGCTTCAAAATGGTTAAAATGGTATGTTTTGTGTTATGTATATTTTACCAAAAAGTTGTAAATAGTACATTTAAAAAATTGGCGGGAGTGGGGGGGGGGTGGGGTTGGGAGGGACAGCAAAAGACAATAAAACCCTCCCATGTTGCATCATTAGGGAGCAGACCACACCGTGAAGGAGGCTCCCTGGAGTTGTCGCCCGTGGCCCAGCAACCCCTGCTCCCCGACCCGCGGCAGGCATTGCCCACCCAGCACCCCGCTGTCAGAATCCTCTCCCACGCGGGACCCCAGACACCCCCTGCTGCTTCCTCAGGAGCTGATTTACGCGATGCCACCTCATCAGCTCCACGACCTCCTTGAAATCAACCTGGCAGCGCCAGGGGACGCAGCTACTGCTGACCCGATCACTCCTTTATTGGAAGGGCTATGCACTGCTGCACCCTACAAGCCTGCGACCCCAAAGAGATTTCCAGTTGGAGGTTCAGTTGGTTTTCTTTGATGTCGTAATGGCCCTGGATGAAGCCCCGCGTGTGGCAGGTGTGCCAGCGCCAGTACACCTGGATGATGCGGGCGGCGTGCAGCAGGCGGCAGTAGCGCAGGCGCACGCGCCACATGCGCACCCAGGCCTGCAGCCGGACGGCCGCCCACTCCCTCCGCGTGTAATAATCTAGAGTCTCGCGCCGCCTCCTCTCCAGCCGCGTGGCCAGCACCCGCCGCCACCAGCGCTGGATGACGCAGGCCCGCAGCGCGGCGTGCAGCAGCGTCCGGCGCACCAGCGTGCCCCGCCACCACGCCTGGATGGACACCGCCGCCTCCTCTTGCGTCATGGTGGTCTCATCTCCCTTGGAGCCTTGGAAGAGGAAAAGGGACACTTAGGAAGCGCATACATTCCGGAAGGAGCCCGGATGCTCCATCGTGATCACCCCTTGGCAACAGCCGGACCTAGGATTCCCAGGAGGCGTCCTGTTTATGTCATTCTCTACCTGGTGGAGGCGGACACATCATCTTGCCCGCTGAGTCTCAGGGTCTCCACCTGTAAAGTGGAGAGACAGCTGCCCCTGCAACCTCACCTGGGTCCACGTGGACCCCGTGGGCCATTCTAGGGCAAGGGACACTCCGTTATCTAGAGATGGGACAGATACACGGTTCACCCGGATCTGACCACCTACCTGAGATCCGTGTGGCTTCTCTCCCAGCCCCTCCCATCTTCTGGAAGAGACCACCCTTCCCCCCAATCCCTTGCCTCTGACTGCAGGTTAAACCTGCCACCAGCTGTCTCCCCTCTGCCTCACCGAAATATTAAAAAGTTCCTCAACTTCATGCACTTGCATAAGAGCTTAAACACCAGTTGACACATACATTGGCACAGTCGCACGCACACACACACACACACACACACACACACACACACACACACTGTTGGAGCGAGTCTTCTTGTACATTGGCCTTTGTGTTTTCCAAATGCAGTCCCCACCTTCTGGCTCCCAATCCCTAGGGTCTGGGTTCACACTCTTCAGCCCCCTCCTTGGCACCGTCCACACACCTTGGCCAGACCCACATCTCTCAGCCTGAGGAGGAGATGGGGGGAAAGGACCCCCGGGAGGGAGTCAGTCTCTGCTCATCCCAGCTCCGTGTCTGGTGGTCCTGCAGCCCACTTTGCCTGGCACACCCTGGGTTTACTACGCCTCTTGTCCTGGTATAATGTGAAGGCCGCTCGGACTCACTGAAGCATCTCTAGACAATAAACCACACGGCCACAGACCTCTGGGTCACACCACAGGACGACAAGGGTCAGAGACGTCACGAGTCAAGGCTCCCCCCCCTCCCCGGGAGCAGAGCCTGGACCCATCCGCCCACGGAGGGTGGGGAGGGCAGCGGCCCTGGTGTGGAGTCACCCCTCGCCTTTGCCCCTTCCGGCTCTGCACCATCAACGTGATTTCAACATTCTCTCTGATTATAACTGGGAAGGTTTGCTAGCCTTGTGTGATCAGACTCTCGAGAGAAAAGCGTGGGAGAAAGTCAAAGTGCTCTCCCCACCACGAGGGGCCAAGTCTCCCACACACTCAGCGTCCGTCCGGGCCTTTCCTGGGACCGCAGACGGGGATGCGTGTTCCCATCCTGAAGGGCCGACGGGCAACGTGCTGCCCTCGCAGAAAGCCGGGCTGCATCTGTCTCTTACGAAACATCAGATGCCCGTGACGGGGGAGGGTGGTCCAAGGCCCTCAGATCTGCACTAAATTACCCATGGTTAGGGGCTAGATGTTCCCATCGCTCTCGGGTCCATGCTCCTCCAGGCACGGCTCTGGAACTAGAGGGGAGGCGGGGAGAACCGTGATGTCACAAGGGCACCCGTGACTCGGGCACCAGTAGAACAGTAGAACCCCTTCTAAGGAACACCTGGGAAGCAAACCTGTCCCTCCTTTCTTCCTGGAGGGCCCGAGTTCTGGCTACAAAGAAGGCCCCAAATGCTGATCCACTGACCACAAATGCGTACAGGGGTACTCACGAATGTCTGCCCCGTGTTCGTTGAATGAATTTCAATTCATTTAAACAATGGCGGACCCAGTGACCACGGGGTGTACAGATGAGCAAGTGCATCAAATCGGGATGAACTCAGTCTCAGCATGTACTTATACTCATGTGTTGTAAAGGCATTATTTTCAAAGGGGGTAGGGGTTGGGAAAATATACATGAAAATTAGCGATAATCATCTAGGATGAGGCTGGCAGGGTTGGAACAGAGTGAATGGCCTTGCCGTGGCCGAACCTCCTACGTGTGGCCTCCTTGTAGGCCACCTAGTTATCGGGTCCCTGGGAGAGCAGGACCCACACAAGCCAGAAAACCCAGGAAGCCCCCAGGACCCCCCAGAACCCCCAGCTCAGGCTCAAGTGGCCTCGAGCATTCTCGTGTCTTCCTCTTCCTCTGCGGGCTTCAAGGTCACAGTCAGGAGATGGGTGAGGGTCAGCCACTGCGTGAGCAGGGCCCGCCTCTGCCTGCTCCTGGCCTCTGACCCACCTGGCGGTCATCATAAGCCTGGTCCCTTCTCAGCGTCACAGCCCCAGGGGTTACGAATGAATGCACTGTGTGGAGCGGGTCTGGGGGAGGCCCGTGTGGCGCTCGGGGGGCTGTAGAGAAGAGGAAGAGGCCATCTGAGGCTGGGGGTGGGTGTCAGTGTGAAGCTAACTGGGTGAGGGGGTGGGGGAGATGGGAGTACATTGGAGAACGGGGAGATAACGGGACTAGACATAAGGACAACAAAGGTGCAAGGACAGAGGTGTTGGCCGGGCCCCGGGGAGACGCACACAGGCCCTAGTAACCACGCTCCGCTGTCTTTTCTATGGCCGTGGGGTGATGGCGTTCACCCATGTTGCAGATGAGGACATTGAGGCGCAGAACCCACATGTGGCCTATGCTGGTCTTGTAGCTCCTCCATCTCAGAGCCCACGGTGGGTCTCGGCTCGGCACCCCCTCTGCGACTCTGCTCCGAGCCACTATGCCACGTGGCCTCCAGCAGCACCAGCCTGCTCCTCCCATGCTTCTGATTCCCGCTGGTTCTAGACAATATCCACGAAACCTCCACCCCGAATCTCTAAAACCTGGCTGAGCCAAAGGGGCCAGACTCGGACGAGGGCGCCCCATGTGACTCAATGCTACAGAGAGGACGGCTAGCATCGGCGGGGACAGCGGTGGTGGCCTGGGCGTTGGGGTGGGACCTGCGTGGGAACTGTGTGGCTGATGGCACGCTCTGTATTTGGATAGTCGTGGTAGTCCCACAGGTGTGTCAACTTGTCCAAAAACAAACAAACAAAAAATACACACCTGAAATAGATATAAATTATCATATATATGCAAATTAGACCTCAATAAGTTGATTTAGATACCATAATCCATGCTGGCTTCAATGCAGAGAGCCTCGTACCGGCCAGCATGTTTGAGGTGGTGGTGTGGGGTGGGGTTCAGGTCTCTGTGCTCCCAGGGGCCCCGGATGGAGGGGACTCACACAGGAAGGAGGCCCAGGGGCTGGAGTGTCAGCGGATGTGGTGATCCTAGGGACCGTGAAGGTACTAGAGCCTTGAGTGCCACCAGGGCCAGCTCAGACTCAAGCCAGCGAGGCTGAGGAGCCCCAGAGCTCAGGGACAGTGGGGTGACACCGCCCAAGGGGCGGTTTGGAGCGTGTGCTGGGTGAGGGGCCTGGGGCGAGCATGATTGGCGCCCCCTGGCATAAGGAACACAGCACAGGGAACAAGATATGAGCACTCCTCTGGGGACCTCTGGGGGCGATTCCTGGGCACAGCAGGACCAGCATTCCAGGGGGTGGGGGCGGTCTCTCCCCATGCTCCCTCCCCACCCACCCCAGCCAGAGTCTCTCCCGAGAGGTTCTCTGCAGACTCCGTCTGCCAAGGGACCCTAACACAGCTGTCCTCCCGGCAGCCTCCCAAGGGGTCCCTGGGTGGATCTGCATCCTGAGAAATCCTGAACCCCCTTATGGATCCCACTGCAGCCCTCGTCGGACCCTACCGTTTGCTCACTGGCTGCTGGAGGGCAGAGGCGGAGCGTTTGTCACATTTGTGACCCCAAAGTCTGCACAGTGTCAGGATGTAGAAGGTGAAAAGGAAGTGTTCGTGGGACGAGCAGTGAGTGGGGGAATGAATGGGGTACCCGCCCCTACCCCACTTCTCTGGGAAGGCCGGAAGCCCTCGGCCTGCAACTCTCTCCTCATTCCTAGGGACAGAGCCTGCCGTGCCCTTCCGCTGCCCGCTCTGCCCCAGGAGGGGTGGGGGTAGCCACGGGCTAGGGCTGAAAATCCCCAGGTCTGCGAGGAGGCGGGAGCATTTGGGGGCTGGAAGAGAAGGAAAAGCAGGGGAGAGAATAGAAGAGAAACCTGGGAGAGAGAAAAGTGGGGAGAAGGGGAGACAGAGTGTGACTTCCCGGATGGCCTGCCTGGAGGCCTGGATCCTCAGGCTGCCCCACCCAAGGGTCTTGTTGCCACCCCTTATGCCCTCTGTCCATCCCCTGCTCATGCCAGGAGGTCCTGGCCGGAGGGTTCTGAGAATGAGTCCAAGACCCCTTCATGGTCCATCTGGGATCCTCGCCCCAGAACCGTGTCACCCACAAAAGACCCTTCCCCTGCCCTTCCTAGTGGTCCCTAGCCCAAGCCTGACCCCACCAGGGGTGATCAGGACCAGGGTCCTGAGGTAAGTCTCCCGAGCAGTGTTCAGGGACGTCCCTGCGGCCACAGTGCAGCAGCAGCCGGGCGGGCAGCGTTATTATTCCTGCCCCTGTGCTGACTCCTTTCCTCACTCACCTGTTTGTTGGCAAAACTCATCTGAAGCGACCAGGTCTTATTATAGCTTTAAGTTTAGGGAGACTCTTAACTGCGACCTCTGATGAATGGCTGCCCTCCCTCTGCATACCCAGGGGAATAGCTAGCTGTAAGGCGTGGTCACAGGTGCACTGCCATTTTTACATCCTGCTTCTGAGACACATACATTAGGGACTCGGCACTATGTGACAAGCATCGATTCAGGGCTGGGGTTGGCAAACTCTAGCCTCTGGGCTAACTCCAGCCAACTTCCCAATTTTTGTTCATCCTGCAAAGAATGGCTTGGATATTTTTCAGTGGTTGAAAAAAAAAAACAACTCAGAAGAAGAAGATTTCACGACACGTGAAAATGATATGAAATTCAAATGTCAGCGTTCGTAAATAAAATCTTATTGGAAAACGGCCAGCCTGGATTGTGTGTCCGCTGTCGGTGGGCCACATTTGCAGGACAGTGACAAATGAGACTGTATGTGGCACGCATCATGCCCACTGCCGCTCAGCGCACAACAAATCTCACTGGTACGGCTGTAACGAAACGGTGTCCCGAATGCCACACGCATTGCTGTGCTGTGACTTATATTTTAGTACCAGCACACATCCATCATGTCAGAACAAGAAGAGACGAGGAAAGCAGACTTGAAATATCACACTTTTGAGACAATGGCAAAGCGCCGTGTTCATTACGCGACGATATTACACGTTGGCAATAAGACGCCTCAATCTACGACATTCCTAACGCGCCAGAAAGCAACAAACATAAAACTCAGAGATGCTACACTTTAACTCTCATCCCAGCAGACTTTTCTCCACGAGATAAAAAATGAAAAGGACTCTGCCAGCAAAAGACATCTCCCACTTGCTCGTTTGTGAGCCGAGCAAGAAGAGATGTTTACGCGTGGGGAGTTAATTAAATCATGTTGAATTGTAGCAGCTGAAAAAAAAAATGTGTCCGAGAAAATAAACTTAACCCTATTTATTAGCCTTTCAGTGAGGAGAGCTGCTTTAGGCGTCGGTGACGTGTGGGACCAAATCAGGAGTCCCTTTAAAACAAGCCAAAAGATTTCAAGTGTTTTTCCTTGGCTCGTGATGGGTTGACAGATGCCACCGGGACAGTCCAGCTGTTGTTCACGGAAGGTGACTGCCAAGCTTGGACTGACGGAAGATTGTAGGCTCTAAGAAGTTTCCGCAGGAAACAAATACAAATATGGGTTACAGAAGTTGAGAAAACACCAATTCAGTGCCCCCCGGAGTGCCATCTGCTAAGTTGTGATATTGTGATAAAATTTCATCATGGAGAAATCACATGTGGACTGGGGAAAAAAAATTATGAAAATATAAAGAGCTGAACGCCTATGGTTGGTTATTCACCGTATCATTCATCAGCGTCTCCAGGAAACGGGTTGATTAGTAAACCAGTGGCCGTTGCTGAAAACTCCGTGAGGATCCAATCTCGGGCCACACTCGCTTCTCTTTCCGCACAAAGTGGATGCACAGCCTGAACCTGCCGGTTGAGAAGCCTTTTCCACACTCGCTCCTTCTCCCTGAGCGAGGCTGCAGTTCTCTGCTCTCTCTGGGAGGGCACGCGCATAGTAAGCTCAAGCACCCGTAAATCAGGCTCAGATGGCTTGGTCCCAAGGGGTTCATTCCCCGTAAGCCCACGGGTAAGAGCTGAGAGGGGATGGGGGCACCACAGTGGTGGCTTGCCCGAGAGAGTCTGGGTTCCCCACCTAGGTGGCTGGCTCCTTCACTTCCCCACTGTCTGTCCCCTTGCTGTCAGCGAGCTTGGTGGGGGGGGGGGGGCGTGAAGGCAGCTGAAGCCATGGCTCAAAGGCTGGCTGACAGCTGCAGGCGGCACTGCTGGGGTGGGGGCCGGGGGGGGGGGCACCTCCACATCCGCCACAAGCGAGGTCTGCTTACCCAACGAGAGGTCGATATTTACTCTCATCTATTTACTTTCATCGGTTCCTAATATGTATGGGCTTATTGCCATCTTATGTTCTGCTTTAAAACCATCGTATTATAATAAGGGTCTCTTTCTTTGTCTTTTATTAGATTGGCTGAGTTTTCGGTGCGTTTTGAGGCTGGTGTATTTTTTTTCCCTTCTACTGTTTTAGAAATCGTGGCAGACGCTGTGAGTTGCTGACCCATATCCACACCCCACGTCTTCCTCACCGAAAGGACATCGATTTTATTGGCCTGGACATTTCTCGGTCTCCCTTGCAGCTAGAGTGGTTATGTGATACTCGTTGGTCAACAAGATGACACCGGATGGGTCTTTCGGGACGATCTTATAGGACTCCAATGGGTCCTTTTTTGCCATCTGACCTTAACTTTTCCCCTGAAATGTAGTCGTGATGGCTGGCACTCTGATCACCGTGTTGGGAGCGAGGACAAGGGTTATCTCCTTAAGATGGTGAAGAACAGCATCTTATTTCCATGATAGCATCACGAAGCCACCGCACCAGGCCCGGGCTGTCCTCTCTCAGACGTCCTTCCTGTGATGTAAAAACGACTCTCTAATGTTTTGGACGCACTGCGTTTTCGATGTGTTGTATCTGAACAGAATGTCTAATGTGTATAGAAGTTATGTATCTTTATTCCTTTCCTTCTAGAACTCCCTTCAATTTTCACACATCGTAGCGTTCTTGGAGCAAATCAATATCTATCTCTTCTAAAACCAGTGTAAGAACTTCAGGCCCATTTTCTCTTCTCCACCCACTGCCTCCAGCAACCTCTCTGAGATATCCTCTGAGACGAGATTACATATTGCTATAGCAATGTACGTATTTTTTAATAGAAAAATCTCGTTCACTTCCTCCTTGCTGCTGAGAAATCTGAAACATTCCTTAGTGGGTAGTTTTGTTAATTTTTTTTTTCCTCTTTTTAAGTATCTCCATCGGGTCCTAGATTGTGCTGCAACCTGTTTGGGGTGCCATCTGTTTTCCTCCACCTTTGTGGAGGGGGGCAACTGCTTCTCTCTCAGCTCTGGGAAACTCATTAACACTTCGAGAGTTTCTGCACCCCGAGTCTGTACTCCCTTTCTCGGGAACACTAATTCAACCGTGACCGGAACTTCTGGATCAATGCTCTGTTCTTTGACTTTTTTTTTTAACCTTCTCATTTCTCTGCCCTTCGGTGCTGCATTCCGGGGGGGCTCCTCGCATCCAACGCTGCACTCACTCATCTGTACTCGAGTCACTTTCCTTCTGCTACTCAGCCCATCTATCACGTTTTAATTTTAACATTGTTCCTTTCTAAGATTTATAAATGGCTATTTTTAAGAACAGGGTGTTCTTTCATGGCTAGGATGTCTCCTCCTACCCGCGGAGAACATTGTTTCACCTCTTTAAATTGCCATCTTAGTCCTGTCCTTGACCACCCTGTTTCCGCTTGTTGAGTTTAGGGGTGCTTTATCACGCCAGTTTCCCTTCGAACTTGGTGATTCGTGGCTGGGGGTTCATCTTTGTCTTGAGGTATCCTCTTTGCCTGTTGATTGGTGTCATGTCCCTGATTCCACAGATTACAGAGGAGATGGGGGCTGTCAGCAGATGGTCTCCTGGGCAGGGGTCTTCCTGCCTAGCCCTGCCTCTCCTCCAAGTTCAGTCAGGGCTCCTCCCTGGAGACAGGCCAGCATGGCTCAGCTGGAGAGTCGCTGCTCTCCCTATAAGTATGTTCCTCCCAGGCCCCATGGCAGCCCACTGACCCCCTCGCCCCCTGGACCGGCCGCCCGCAAGCCGGGAGGGAGGCCGCATGTCCACACTCCGGGGTTTGTTTAGAGCTCTGATTTTCCTTCGGTTTTGTCACATCTGTCTTCTGTCTTTTCAAAAGAGTCCTGTCCACTGAAGTTCCTAATGTCTTAAGTTCTATTCGAGATTGTAAAAAATATATAAATGTCCTCCATTATTCCTATGAATTTATAGTGACAGAGAACAGAGAACAGAGGAGCCTGTGCTCACACATTTTGGCAATTTTCTCAGGATAGTTTCTGAGGTTTCTTTGTGGTCACGTGTCCTTGAGATCTGGGGGAAGCAGATTTTAGCCAGTGACTGAACATTTTCTTCTGCAGATAGCTTGTCTTTATTTTTTTAGTTGAAAACTTAAGTTTCCTCTTGTCCTTTCAACTTCATTTTCCTCCTTTCCCTTCCCGAACAATTCATTTTGAAAGCCCTTAGCCTCGTTAGGCTGGACAGTGCATCATGGGTGCACCGTGTGTGTGTTGTGGGGGGTGCGTGCTGGGCACCATGGCAGAGCGGGTGGATCCCGAGGGTGAGGAAGGCGTTGGCATCGGAGGTCTGCCAGGCACGGGACCCTGACGAGGGAGGAGTCCACATAGAGGCCTGCTGGCACAGAGAGTCAGAGCCTGGGCGGGATTCAGAGGGAGTCCCACCACAGGGGTCCAAGGTCACGGCCATCAGGGGTATCTCAGGATGAGAAGGGCTTCCTTGGTGCTAGCGTCATAACCTGAGCACAGCACAGAGAGAATATCTGCAGAGGGCCCAAGATGGGTGACAGCAGCATTCACACGGGACAGGGACCAATATGGGAGCCTGACCTACATGAAGAGGGTGATGGCCCAACAGGGTGTCAGAGCTCAAGCAGGGTGGGGACAGTGTCTGTGTGGGAAAGAGGCCAGCAGCAGCCATGAAAGATTAGTTAACACACAGGAGAGATCAAATAAGAAAACTTATTAAGGATAATGAGAGAAAACTTATTAAGGATAATTTCTTAATCTTGAAACGAGGAGATAGATAGAAATACAAAAAGACAACTTTGATTTTAGATTGTGATTGCAGGTCTCAGTGTGAACTCATCCATTTGACTACAGCTCAACGATAGGAATAAGTGTGTGTGCTCGTGTGTATGCGACACAGATATTCCCTGTCTCTGTCCACTGAGAGGGCCTGGGGCCAGCAGCACCCCAGTAACAACGAGCACACCTTGCCGCGCAAGGCGGGCCGCCCCTCCGCCCCGAATTTCGCTGTCTCTCCTCGGCCGCCAGCTTTTAAGGTTTGTGGGTGCAGCCCCTTTCCTTGTTGTGCTGCTGGTGCTGAATTTTCACGGCATTTGATGTCCACACTGAAAAGTGAGGAACATCGGCCCAAGTTCACGGCTCAGGAGGCTGGGGCTGAGGGGAGGGAACACGGATCGGCCTTGCTCGGTATTCTGAGACACTGAGCAGGAGAGGAAAGGGAGGCCGGGAGAGAGGAGACGGAAGTCCTTCGGAGCGAGGAGAGACCAGGACCTGAGTGTGACGCAAGGGGCAGGACACAGAGAGAGACCGGGCAGGAAATGGCGCTCACGCCCCCGCGCAAGACAGAGGGCTGGAGCCCGAGACCTCTGGGCTGCATCTCGCATCCTCTGTGAGCGGAGGGGGGGACCAGCCCGCCAGGGCAGCGTAGGTGGGACAGTGCCTGAGAAAAGGCTTCTGAGCTTGCAACGCCGATGGAGAGCAGCCCAAGAGGCCAGGTCCCTCTCCGTCTGCAGGAGACCATGGGACGCCACGACCTCTTAATTGTCCCTTTATCATCGCTTAGGCCCCAATCCCACCCCAGGTGGCAGCTTTTCACAGGAAGGGACTGTCAGAGGTCCCTGCCACCTATCCGTTTGCAGCAGTGTGCCTCTGTCTTTATTCTCTCCTTTCCCAGGATGTAGGGAGGCCCGTTTACAAACCAACAGGAGCTGAGATCTCGGAGCTCAGGGTGGGTGGGCTCTTCTCAGTCATGGGGGTGGGATTCACCCCCTGGGCAACTAGACGCACGTGGGTGAATTCCCCCGCAAACGTGCTGCGTTGCCACTGCCAATCCCCTGCCCCTAAGACTTCCGTTATCCACGACCTTGGAGAGAGGCACCGTTTCCCTGGACCACACAGGAGTGATGCTCCGAGCTGGCCACCACGGCGGGTCTGTGCCCCTGACTTTCCTGCCTATGGCAGGCACAGCCACACAGTCCCTGCTCAGGCTGGACAAGGGCTCAGAACCCTTCTCCTCAGACCACCCCTGCCAGCTCCTCAGAGCCAGCGCCTGGGATGTTAAGCATCTGCCCATCACTTGCCCTGCCCCCTCCCCGCCCCCCCGGAGCTCGTCAGACAGAAGAGAGGCTGGGACGAGGCCACTTCACTACTTTGTTGGGAGGGGAATACACTCCGTCACGATGCAAGGCCCCGAGCCCAGCAAGATCTCGATCTCAAGGTGCAGCTGGTCGGCCGTGACTCTGTACTGGCCCTTGATGAAGCCCCGGGAAGCGCACGAGTGGCAGCGCCAGTAGGTCTGGATGATGCGCACGGCGTGCAACAGGCGACAGTAGCGCAGGCGCACGCGCCACATGCGCACCCAGGCCTGCAGCCGGACCGCCGCCCACTCCCTCCGCGTGAAGGTCTCCAGCGCCGCCCGCCGCCGCCGCTGCTGCGCGTCCAGCATGATCTGCCGCCACCAGCGCTGGATGACCAGCGCCCGCAGCGCCGCGTGCAGCAGCGTCCGGCGCACCAGCGTGCCCCGCCACCACGCCTGGATCCTCACGGCTGCCCGGTGCCTCCTGGTGCGGGTCTCATTTTGCTTTTTGGGGATCTTGCAAGAAAAAAGAAAGAGAGAGAGAGAGAGAGAGAGAGAGAGAGAGAGAGAGAGAGAGAGAGAGAGAGAGAGAAAGAGAAAGAAGACATTCAGAGAATGGTCCCCACCCACTTCAGCCCCCAGGTTTGGCCAGGAAAGGACCCTGCGTCCCCTTCAACAATCACCCCTTCTGCTAAACCTCAGGAACCCTGGGCAGGACACCGGCTGGACCTAGAAGCCCTGGTAGGCGTTCTGTCTGTCCTGTCTGTCTCTGTCCCTCCCTGGCTAATGGACATGGACCTATCACGCTGGCCTCTGAATTTCAGAGTCCCTCTCTGTAAAATGGGGGCACAGCTGCCCTGGCTCCCCAGTTTCACATGGAACGAGTGGGCCAGCATAGAGCAAAACCTTCATGATCTACGGGTCCAAGGGCTGCCAGGTTTACCTAACCAAGACCCATGACCCTTCCCGTCAGACCCCACCCACCTGGGCGGGAAGCAGCATCTTTTGCTAACCCCGCCCTTACATCTTTGATTGCAGCTCCGAGCCACTGCTCTCTTCCCCTGCATGTCATAGTACTAAGAGTTTCTACCACCCCATGAAGTTCCGTCATTCCCATCTCTCACCCAGCTCCACTTCCCGTGACTTTCACACTTTAAATCTTAATTACCAATCAGACATACGTGCACAAGCTCAAACACACACACAGGCACACAGACACACACACCATTGATGAAGCCCAGCCCCCCACACGTTGGCCACTCCTTTCCACAAACGTGGCCCCCACATTCCCGGCCCCAGCCCCAGTGTGGGTCTGGGAGGGTCATACTTCTCTGGGTGTACTGGTAGCATTCTCTGCTCTCTTTATCTCAACCTTATTCACATCGTTAGCCTGAAAAAAAAATGGGGAAAGAAGACAAGCAAGAATGAGTTTTTATTCCCGTCCTTAGCTCTGGACCGCGCAAAAGACAGCAACCCTGAGCGCTAGCCAGGACACGAGGACCGAAGGCATCCGCGTCAGGGCCCCTCCTCACCTCTACCTCCTCCTCCTCCGAGATCGGTGGTGCTGAGGTCGAATCTGCCGGCCCCTTTCCCTGCTGAGGCTCATTTTCGGTGTGTTTGCTAATATTTTCAGGCTGGCCCGCCTCCTGCAATCAGCAGTTAGGGGGAAGGCGAGAGTGAGGCTGCTCTCCTTCCCTCTCCGTTCGGGATCCCACACATCCCCAGCTTCCAGGGATTCCCAGAGTAATCGGATGTCGCGCGGTCCCCTCGTCTGAGAGATCTATGGGGACATCCCTGAAAAGCCGGTGGGTCTGTCTCTTGCTCACCATTGGTCCCACATGGATTGGGTGTAGATGGTTCAAATCCCCTCAGGTCTGTGTTGCTCTAGCCATGGCATGGGTAGAAAGAGTGAAAAGGGGAGGCCCGTGATGTCATAAGGGCAGTTATGACTCAGGGACCAGGATGGCTCCCAATACCTAATGCCATCTTATGATTCTGTGGCTGGTTTGTAGTCCCTTTCTTCCTCTCTTGCTGTCTTCCTTTGTGAATTTATGTTTTTCTGTAGCGGCACGCTTTGGTGCTTGTTTATCATTTGCGCATCTGATTTTTGCTTTGTGATTGCCACGACGTTTGCAAAAAAATCCTGTAGTTATGTTTTAAGGTGGTAGCAACTTCAATCCCATGCACAAACTCTGTCCTTTTACTCCTCCCCCCGATTTTGTTTTGGATATCATAACTGACATCTTTTTATACTGTGTAGCTATTGACAAGTTATTGTAGCTACAGTTCTTTTTAGTACTTTTAACCTTTAACCTTTCCACTAGAGTTTGTGGTTAACATACCACAAACTCATTTCATAAAACCAGCATTACCCAGATAAGGACAGTATAAGAAAAGGAAATTACAGGCCAATATCCCTGAAGAACATAAATAGAAATGTTCTTAACAAAACACTAGCAAACCAAATGCAACAGCCAATTATAAGGATCATACGCCACGAGCAGATGAGATTTATCCATGGGATGCAAGGACAGTTCAACATTCTCAAATCAACAAACGTGATCTCCCACGTTCTCATAATGAAGAATAAAATTCACACAGTCCTCTCAATAGATACAGAAAAAGCATGTGACAAAATTCAAAATCTTTTCATGATAAAGACTCAACAAATTTGGTAGCTAAGAAATAAACCTCAACATAGTAAAGTCCATATGTGACAAGTCCACAGATAACATCATACTCAATAGTGAAAAAGTTGAAAGCTTTTCCTCTAAGATCAAGAATAAGACGAGGGTACCCACTCTCACTACTCCCATCCAACATAGTGCTGGAAGTCTTAGCCAGAGCTAAAGTGAAAAAAATAATTAAAGTCATCTAACTTGGAAAGGAAGAAATACAATTATTGCTTTGCAGATAACATGACCCTAAATATAGAAAACCCTAAAGGCTCCACCAATCAACTGTGAACACTAATAAATAAATTCAGTAAAATTTCAGGTACAAAATAAATATACAAAAATCAGTTGCATTTCTATATACTAACAGTAAACTATTGGAAAGAGAAATTAAGAAAACAATCCCCTTGACAACAGCATCAAAAACAATAAAATACTTAGGAGTAAAATTAGCCAAAGAGGTGAAAGATCTATACACTGAAAACTATAAGTCATCGATAAAAGAAATTGAAGAACATACAAATAAATGAAAAGATGTCCCAAGATTCAGAAGAGTTGATATTGTTAAAATGTCCATACCACCCAAATCCACCTATCGATTCAATGCAATCCCTACCAAAATTCCAATGGCATTTTCCACAGAAAAACAATCCTAAAATTCATAGAGCACCACAAAAGACCCTGAAATAGCCAAAGCAAATTTGAAAAAGAACAAAGCTGGAGGCATCACACTTCCCGATTTCAAACCGTATTACGAAGCTAGAGTAATCCAAACAGTATGGTGCTCGCATAACAAGACACACACAGATCAATGGAACAGACTTGAGAGTCCAGAAATAAGTCTCCACATATATGGTCAACTAGTATTTGACAAGGGAGCTAAGAATACAGCAGGGGGCAAGGCGAGTCTCTTCAATAAATGGTGCTGGGGAAACTGGATATTCACAGCAAAAGAATGAAACTGGACCCCCATCTTAGACAAACACAGAATCAACTTAAAATGGATTAAGGACTTAAACGTAAGATCTGAAACCTTAAAGCTCCTAGAAGATAACATAGGAAAAATGACCCTTGACATTGGTCTTGGCAGTGATTTTCTGGATGACACCAAAAACGTAAATAACAAATGCAAAAATCAGCAAGGGGTACTACAGCCTATAAAGTGGCAACCCAGACCCAGCTCGACTGAACTCCTGATTAGCTGAAACAATGACCTCCTTCAGTCTCTACTGCTTTTATCCGGTGTTTGGCATTCGATTTAAAAAATGGGACACGTGAAGGAGGAAAACGTGACCTGTGATCTGAACGAAAAGTCAGTAGAAGCAGATCGTAGATGACTCATGTTGGAATTAATAGACAAGACCCTTGCAATAACTAATATGATATAAACATAAATACAATGGGCCAAGAATTTAGAGGAAAAGGCAGACAAAATAAGTAGGAAAATGGAGGACTTTAACAAATAGAAACTAAAAAAAAAAAAAAACAGAACAAAAACTAAGTAAAAATTGTAAAACTAAAAAATACAATATCCAAAATAAATAATCCACTCGATAGGGTAACAAAAGAAAGAATCATTAAAGTCAAAGACAGGTCGAAAATTATACAAACATGCAAATGCAAATAAAACCACAAATGAGCACAACAGTGAAATTGCTAAAAAAAAAAAAAAGATTTTTAAAAAATCTTTAAAAACCAGAAGAAAAGGTGACATTATATCTAGCAGCAGAACAATTAAAATGACACATGAGCTGTCACCAGGAACAATGGAAGCCAGAAGAAAATAGAGTGGCATTGTAAAGTACTAAGGACATGGCAGGATGGGCCACGGACTCCTTAGTGCAGTGGTTAGCACATCTGCTTTACACACAGAAGGTTCTAGGTTCGCGCCCCAGGTGGAGCCACGGACCATGCCCTGGGTGCACCAGGGTGCCAGGCTGCAGTAAGCGTGTTGGAGGAGATGCCCGCCTTCAGAGATCCAGTCCTTAAGGGGAGACGGCAACATCCTTAGGTCAGGGGTGGAAGTTGGGGAGGGAATAAAAGAAGGGGGGGAAAAAGACATGGTGGGAGGAAGGTCGGGCCAACCTAGAATTCTATACTCAAAGAAAATAACATTAAAAAATAAAGACAGAAGTAAAACCAAAAAGTCTGTTCTTACCACTTCTGCGTAACAGTGTACTGAAGATCCTAGCCACTGCAATAGGGCAAGAAAGTCAAATAAAATGCCTAAAAATTTTTAAAGTTATTCATAGACAGTATGATTATGTACATAAAAAATTCCAAAGAAATACACCCAAAAAACTATTAGAATCAGGAAATCTAGCAAGCATGCGAGGTACCCACAGTGTCGTTTGCACATATCTGCGAATATACTAAAAACCATTGAATTGTACACTTTAAATGGGTGAACTGTATGAAATGTCAATTATATCCCAATAAAGATGATTAGAAAGAAAAAGAAAAAGCACACCAAAATTTGAAAGACACAAGGACAATATATAAAAATCAATTGTATTTCAATACATCGAAGAACAGTTGGGAAATTCTTGATAATAGAAGTGCGAAGTTGAAGGATTCACATTATCTGATTTCAAGACAATGGTTTACTGTCTTAAAATAACTATAAGGTTACTGTAATCAAGACAGCGTGGTTTTAGTGTAGGAAGAGACAGATCAATGAAACAGATTAGAGAAGCCAGAAATAGAGTCACATTTTATAGTCTATTGATTTTTTTAATGTACCAAGATAATTCAATGCAGAAAGGAAATGCATTTTTCAATGGAAAAAATAATCTTGACCCCTATCTAACAACACAGACCCCCAAAAAATTAATTCAAGAGCTATCATAGGCCTAAACAAAAACTGAAGCTAAAACTATAATGCTTCTAAAAGAAAACCCATGGGAATTATTTTGTGACCTTGGAGTTGACAAAAATTTCTTAGACAAGATAGAGAAAGAACTAAGTATAAAATATTGATAGACTGGACTTCATCCAAATTAAAACCATCTGTTCATCAAAAGACAGCATCTTTAAAAAGTCACAGGCTTGGGAAAAGGACATTTATCTGACAAAGGACTCGTATCCAGAATATAAGAATTTCTACAACTCAGTAATAAAGACCAGTAACCCAATAAAAATTGTTCAAAGGCTTAAGCCAATACTTCATAAAAGAAGATATGCAAATGGCCACCAAACACACAAGAAGTTGCTCAACATCATTACTTATAAGGAAAAGGCAAAATTTAAACCACAATGGGACACCACAGCATATTCAGTTGATAAAATATGATGGTATTAAACAATAAAAAGCAAAGAACTAACGATACATGCAATGAGATGGATAAATTCTACAGACATGTTGAGCAAAAAAAAAACCCAAACCAAAAAAAAAGTGTGTAATTCCACTTATAGGAAGTTTCAAACATGCAAAACTAATATATAGTGATAGACATCAGAGCAGTGCTTGCCTCTGGGAGTTGGGAATCACTAGAAAGAAGAACAAAGAAATTGTCTGGATGATAGAAATGTTCTATATTAGAATAAAGTATAAATTATGGGATATATATATTTGTCAAAACGTATTTAACTGCAAACTTAAGATTTCTTCATTTGCCTATACATAAATTATACCTTGATTTTTTTTTTAGATGAAGTTGAAATAAAGACATTTTCAGAAAAACCAAAGTTGAGATCAGTTATCACAAACACATTCACACTACAAGAAATGCTAAAGAAAGACCCCAAATGGAAGCCCAGATCAGCAGGTAGGAATAAAAGCCCAGAAATGCTAAGTGTGTGGGTAATAGAAAGGCCCGACTTTTAAAATTTCTTTAAATCCCGTTGAACCCAATATTAGCAAGATGGAGTTAAGGGTCCTATGATTAATCCTTCTCAGTGACCACAACTAAAAACTTTGAATAGGATACAAGAGGCAACTGGCCTCTGAAAAGTAAAGAATGGCGGGTACATTAGGGAAGAGAGTCAGAACTTGAAGCATGATCAGTTCCAGCTTCAAGGTCAAAGTGGAGGGCAGCCCCAAATTCAGAACTACATACGTGTAGGCAGCACATAATCCAAGAGAAATCCCTCTTTTTAACCAGAGGATCAGGGGAAAAAAAAAAAAAAGATACCTCCTCAAGCCAGAGACTATAAACAGCATCCTTTTTCTTTTTTCTGTTTTTATCTTTTTTTTTTTCCCTTCCTCTGGCTCTGAGAGCCCCCAAAGTTAAGTCTCAGAGCTGCACTGCCATGGCCGGTGGTGCTACGAGCTCCTGAAAAACCATCTCCTTGGAAATGTCCAGGATACAATTGAAAATTACACACATATGAGGAGCCAGGAAAATCTGATGAAGTCTCAAAGAAAATCAAATAATGTTAGAAGTATCACACAAAGACTTTTAAGCAGTTATAACCATCACCCATGAGGTAAAGGTGAACTCCTTCTAAATAAACAGAAAAGTAGGTGTTCTCAGGAGAGGCATAAAATATAAAACAAACAAACAAAAATTTTAATTGTATAACTGTAAAATACAGTATATGAAGTAAAGAATTCACTGACGTGTTCATTAGCAGGATGGAGATGACAGAGAAATCAGCCAGCGAGCTTGAATATAAAGCTTATAAATTAGATAATCTGAACAGAGAAAAATTACTGAACAAATAAAGAGTCTCAGCCACCTGTGGAAGAATATCGAAAGATCTCACATTTATGTCATTGACGTCCCAGAAAGAAAGGAGAAATTGGTATAAAAAATTTTTTGAAATAAGGGCTAAAAACTTCCCAAATTCGGTGTAAGTCCTATATTTATAGATTCAAGAATCTCGGCAAACACCAAAGAGGATATACTCAATCAACAACAAAAAACCACCGATTCAAAAAATAGGCAAAGGACTTAAATAGACCTTTCTCCAGGTATGGGAATGACCACAAAGCGAATGAAAAGAGGCTCAACATCACTCACTAATCACTAGTAAAATGCAAATCAAAACCACCGCGAGACACCACCACACACTCATTAGGACATCCATTCGAAAAAAATAAATAAATTGCCACTCTCATGTCCTGTGGGTGGGATCACAGCATAGTGGAACCGCTACGGAAAACAGTTATGGCAGTTCTTCAAAAAATTGAAATAGAACCACCGTATGATCCAGCAATACCACTCGTGAGTATATAGCCTTGAGAGCAAGTTCTCAAAGATATTTGCACACGCATGCTCACAGCAGCATTCTACACAACAACCAAGAGGTGGAGTCAGCCCAAATGATGACTAACCAAAGAACGGATCAATAAAACGTGGTATCCACATACCCTGGAATACGATTCCGCTTAGAAAGAGATCTTATCACAGGCTATGTGGATGAACCTGGAAGACATTAGGTCACAAATACTGTGCGATTCCACTTATGTGAGCTATCCGAAGGGGTCAAATCCATAAAACAGGAAGTGGAATGGTGACTGCCAGGAACCAGGGACCAGGGACCAGGGACCAGGGACCAGGGACCAGGGGAGGGAGCAGTGTGTAGTTAGTGTTTCACGACTATAGAGTTTCAGAGGAAGATGAAAAAGTTCGCAGATCCACTGCACACGAATACACTTGAAACCACTGAAATGCACACTTAAGATGGTGAAGATGGTACGTTGTGTTTTCCACGGGAACTTTGACAAGTAGTGAGACGCCGTCTACACCAAGGAAGTCTCAGCTGACCAGGGCTGAGCATAGAAGCCAGAGGAAAAATTATCTAAGTGCTAATAGGAAAAGTGTTCGCATATTAAGGGGCATTTCTGTCCGCGTCTTCTGATCCGTAACGGGGTGTTTGGGGGTGCGGTTGGTGAACCGGACCCTCGGGGGCCGGGAGGACGAAGGCAGGAGCAGGTCTGTTCAGGGGGAGGCCCGTGAGCACGGGGCAGCCGGGCAGCCCTGTGGCTTCCTCCCCCGAGGGGACCACGCTGCCCCTTGAGAAGCGCAGGATCGATCACAGGGTGAGGAAAACGTGGGCGTAGAATCCTTAACCCTCCCACTCGCTCCCAGAGGAGGCTGGAGGGCGCTCCTGTCCCTCCCGCCTGCCTCCCCGCCTCCCCTTTCACTTTGCCTCAAGATGAAACAGGTCAGCGCACGTTCCTTTGACACGTTCACCTGGCGGGGGCGGGTCATGCAGCCCGGCTGTCACTTAGGCCAAGGGCAGAGCCATTCCCGACGTGGGCCCTCATCTCCCAGGCAGTCCGAGCTGGCCCGAGAGGGGCAGGGCAGCCCAGCCTGGAGGCCTGGCTGTCTTCTCTGTTCTGACACACACTTGGACAGGGAGCTTAGCTTCTGAGCCCTACTGTCCCTGAGCAGAAGGTGGAGAAATGGCCTAATGTCACAGAGGACACTCAGAGGGACTAGGAGCCAGGAGCCAGCTGAGGGTTCCATCCCCAAGCTCCCTAAAAAAAACCAGAAAGCCCTCAGGCCAGAGAGGGGCAGGAGAGACGGTCAGTCTTGGCACCCCGCCCCCCTCCGCCCCCTCCTTCCCCACCCAAGAAGCTACAGGAGACAAGGCCCAAAAGAGAAGCTTTTAATACAAAAAGGGAAGGACACGGCCTGGGAAGGACTTAAGTAAAGGGGCTGAGAAGGTCAGGAGCCCGCAGCCGTGGGCCTGGGCACCCTCCGAAGCGGGATGATGCACACGGAGTTCCGAGCCTCTCTGATCCGCCACCAGCGGCCCAGCCTGCAGGGGCGAGGGGCGCAGCTGAGGCCGGGTGCAGCCCCACCAGTCTCCACCCGACTCCCAGGCAGGGCCCGGCCAGTACCACCCTGCCCCCCGCCTCGCCCCTCCAGGGGTGCCTCTCCAGGGGTGCCTCCCTCATACCTGTGCTCCTGCCCCACCCCAGCCACGAGGAAGTCCCCAGCGCTGGAGAACTTGAGGCTATTGATGAAGCCCACCTGAGGAACGGGAGGGACAATGGGGATGGACATGAGAACAGACCCCTCCCCCACACGGCCGGAGCATCACAGTCAAGGGCTTGGCCTCACCGGGCCTGGGTCCGGTCCCTGCGCTGCCTCCTGCCACCTGGGCCAGCCCCGTACCCCTCAAGGCCTCAGCCTCCACATGGCCGAGATGGGGGACGCAGAGCGCCAGCCGTATAGCAAATTCACGAGGATTAAGACAATGGACACCGAGTGGTCCAGGGTCTGGCTCCTGGCTGTGGGGCCCTACACTGTCACCCGATGTCACTGACAGACCCTGCCACTCTCCCCGAGAGTCACCCACGACCGCACACCCTAGCTTAGCATCAGCCTGGCACGAGCCATGCAGAAATGATCACAGGGCCAGGCCCTCCTGCTTTTGTCCATGTTGTTCCCTGCCTTGGACCCCAGCACCCAGGACAGGGACGGGGAGGAGGGGAGGGGAGAGGAGGGGAGGGGAAAGGAGGAGGGAGGGTCCTGCCAGACCCCGTGCTACGAGCTGGGACTATAAAGACATGTCATGGGTGGCCCTGCTGAGGACGCACCCTTCTGGTACGGGGCCCGGGGAGTGTGGCGCACGGGCTGGGCGCTCAAGCCTCGCTCACCAGGGGGATGTCGCAGAGAAGGTCGAGCCGCCGGAAGCCGTCCCCGCACTGCCAGAGCCGCAGACTAGAGCTGTGGGAGCCTGGGGGGCAGGGACATGGTGAGCACCGGCGCCGGCCCCTCCGGGGACTCCCTCCTCTCTGCCGCCCAGGGCACTCACCTGTGGCTACGAGGTCTGTGTTGAGCAGGGCTGCCACCGACGACACCCAGAAGGGCTGCTCCAGGCCCGGCTCCCCCCGCAGCCCATGGGCTTCCCGCTGCAGGGCGAGTGGCCGTTTTTTGGAGAGGCCCCACAAGGCCACAGAGCTGGAGACAGAGAGCAGCGTGGGTGAGGGGGCCGGGGTCGGGGCAGAGAGGCCGCACGGCATGAAGGGATTCCAGCGCGAGACACAGACGAGGCAACCCGAGCTGTCTGCCTTGTGTCCTCATCTACGCCAAGGGGTCCCAGCAGCTCCCGAGCAGGGGGGCTCTCGAGGGCTCCAGGAGCAGAGGCAGGGCTGGGAGACATCCCAGAGGCACCTTACCCATCGTCTGCGCCCGACACCATGTGCTCCTCATTGATGAGCTGGATGCTGTCGATGGAGCCCCTGGAGAGAGGGGCAGTGAGGGGCGTGACCCAGCGCCACCCGCCCACGGGGCCCGACCGGACGCAGCCGCCACCGCCGCCACGCGGCCTTACTGGTGGCCGTAGAAGACAAGCTGCGACTCCTCGGGGATTTTCCACACACGCACGGTCCCGTCCCGGCCCCCAGCCGTCACGCAGCACTCCCGGCTCAGCGCATCCAAGGCAGCCACAGCGTCCTGGTGCCCGAAGCTGGAGAGGGGACCGCGGGAGAATGCGGTCACAGGTGAACGCGCACCTGCACGCCACACGCCCTCCACGCGCACACACTCACAGCGTCTCCACGTAGGAGTTCTCTGCCACGTTCCACACCTTCACGGAACGGTCGTGGGACGTGCTGTAGAGCTGGTGGGTGCCCCTGCGGAATGCCAGCCCCTAAGGGTGCAGAGAGGACAAAGGGGGCCTGGACTACAGAGGGCGAGGCAGAGGCCAGGCCCAGGGAGGGCTTCGTGAAAAGCGAGTCGCATGGCACAGGGAGCCGGCTCCGTGAGGCGCTTCTGTGCAGCGCTCTCTGGAGCCAGGGGCATGCTCACCTGCGCTCACCTGCGCTCACCTGCGCTCACCTGCGCTCACCTGCCCCTGAGTAGCTGCAGACCTCCCAGAGGGCTCCCTGCTCCCTAGGGGAGCTCTACCTGGTCCCCCTAGCCCTGTCCCTTTAGCCCATTCACGTCCTTCACAGTGCCACTCGCTACGCCAAAGAGCGGCTTCCCAGAGGACAGGGGCACTCTGTCTCATTCACCCCACTCCCCAGAGCCCAACCCCAAGCCCGGCACTCAGGTGCCAAGGGGGCCCCGCCCCTCACCGACACGGCGTCCCGGTGCCCCGTGAAGGTGTACAGGTGCTGGCAGCTCCGGGCTTCCCAAACCAGGATGAGCTTGCTGCGGTCACCCGAGGCCTGTGGGGATGAGGACAATGGCCACAGGCACCCACCGCGTGCCCAGACCTCACACCCACCCCCAGGGCCCAGCCTGGTACTTACGAGGTACTTGCCGTCGGAGGAGATGGCCATGCAGAGGACGTGGCTGCTGTGGCCCGGGGGCTGCCCCTCGGCCCCTTTCTTGGCTCGAGGGATCACATGAAGCTTCCGTCCACTCTCCACGCTCCCTGGCACCGGGGGAAGAGAGAGTCTACTGGGATGGGGGGATACGACTGGCTGGCGAGCCCCAAAGGGCAGCATGGCCCTCGGGTCAGAAGACCTGGCTCAGCCACTGTGAGCCCCTGATCCATCTGTTAAGTGGGGACAGCGATGCTGAAGGGAAGCCATCAACCCCAAAGACAAGGGACAGAGAGGTGCTCTGGGACCGAGGGTGTGAACTCTTCCTGTCACCGCCGTGTGACGAGGAACTCAATCTCACGGGCCCGCCTGGCCAACTGCCCACCGGCAGCCCCGAATCCCATGAAATCGTCACCCTGCCTCTGCCCGGTCCAAATGACAGTGACAGGGAGCTCACAGGTTCCACTCTTGGGCAGAAGTTTCCACTGTCACCCAGAAAACACTTCTTTGGGAGCAACCCTGCCCCCAGAAGCTCCCTGCTTTGGGCCTCGCTGGCCCGGATTACTCCCTCCCCCCAGACCAGCCCTCCTGTGAGCCCTGGAGCCCGCAGCCCCGCCCAGGCCGTCACTCACACTTAATGATGGTGCAATCTTTGGCGGCAGAAAAGATGGCCAAGTCGTCGGGGGTGATAACCAGACACGTGATGGAGAGCTGGTGGCCCCGCAAAACTCGAATGTCGGCTGGGTTTGGGGCCTGGATCTGGGCGGGCAGGGGCCGGTCACCGTGACGGGGGCAGGAAGGCACCCCCTCCACGCACACACACCATCCTTCCCCGCTCCCGGCCCAGAAGGGAACCGGGCCCAGGGCTAGATGGACCAGACCCTGACCCGACCCTGCCTGTCCAAGTGCCCACCGTGCTCTCAAGCCTTAGTCCCCAGTGGGGCCATCTGCCCCCCAACCCAGGCGGGACCTCCAATTCCCTCCAATCTCACACCGAGGGGCTCTGCTCACTCACCTCCTTCGCCACTGACTTCTGCAGCTTGCCCCTCTGCTCCAGCTGCAGGGAAGAGAGGGGTGAGGCTCCAGGGCCGGGCCAGCCTCACCCCTTCCTCCCGCCGACCTCCCGCCACACGTACCACGTCCTCCTTCAGGCGCCCCGCCACCTGGTCCTCGTCAAACTCACGGGCGTCCACCTTCTCCTCCTCTACATACGACAGCAAACCCAGTAAACCCAGGCCATAGCCCGCTTCTTCCGTCCCATCCCAACCCCTCCACCTCCGTCCTGGGCCCCAAACACTTGAGCTGTGTCCCGAGGGAAGTTCAGGCTGCCTCGGACAAAGCGGAAGGGGTGCCGACGGGCTCCTACCCAGCCCCTGCCCCTACTTGCCAGGTCAGTGTAAAGCCCCCGAAGGTCTGGCCCACCCCAGGACGCCCGTGAGAGCTCCTGGCCACCCTCCCACTGGGCAGCCAGCACCAGCAGCCCTGGCAGCCCGCTGGGTACCTGCGTCCATCACTCATCAGGTGGCTGGGGCTACAGCAGGCCGGCTTAGGCACAGGTCCCACCCCTCACCTGCCCAGCCCACAAGCGCACCTTGCTGCTTCAGCTGCTCCAGGTAGAGCTTGGCTAAGCGCAGCTTCTTCTCCTGTGCGGTCTCCTCCAGCTCCTCCTCCTCCTCCACGTTCCTGGGAGCCAGGCTGTGGGCAGGAGGGGCTGGGTTGGAGGGGGCTCACCCCAGTCCTCTGGCTGCTCCCCCAGCCAGCCCCCTGTGCCAGCCCTGCCAGCTCTCATGCCCAGCGCTCACACATGCGGAACACTGAAGACGTGACTTCACAACTGACAGGGTCATCCAGTACCCTGTCAAACCCAAAACGCAAAGAGATCACCGTGAAATTGCTCCCCTCTGGAGGAAGAGAAGTTTCACAGGCTCCCGAGGAAACACGGGTCACGTACGAAGGGTCAGAAATCAAAATGGCTTAAGACATTTCAACAGCAGCAGTGACACAGGAAGACACGCATGCCGCACACACAAGATTCTGCAGGAAAATGCTAACCCCTGGACTCCATGCCAGTTAAATCGTCAGAGACACATGCAGAAATTGTCAGATGTCCAAGGTGCAACAGAATTGGTCCTTCCTCCCTCTTTTAAGCATAGAGGACGTGAGGATAAGCTAAGCATGAGGACAACACGGGAGACAGAAACCAGGAGACCCAACGCAGAACGCAAGAAAGGTAACTCCGAGAACAGCAACCGCCCCAGACATGGGGGGCGGGGGCAACCAGCCGGATCCCACGCAAGGACCCGAGAGGCAGACACACTGGCTCTGTCGTCGGCCCATCCTCACTGCCGAGGCACCATCCTCTACCTGGAAGCTTCACTGGCCTTGGCTTGACCTCGTGCTGGAGAAGCTCCTGCTTCCCCCTCTATGCCCCTGGCCCTGGACCAGCTGAGACACTCACTTCACTCAAGATGAGTCCTCCTCTGACTTGCTCCTGGGAGCTGGAGGTAGAGCGAGGGAACTCGGAAGCCGAAAACCCAGGGCAGTCCACGCCCTCTGACCACGCACCTGCAGATGCCTAGTGCCAGTCACGTGCTCCGACTGGTTCCCGGGACCCATTCATGAGCTTGCCCACGACGTTCCCAGAAAAGACCTTGGAACCTCTCAAGGCCAGACCCTGCTCCAGTCACCATTTAGTACGCGGTGTCCAGTAAGCCTTCAGCCGACAGGGTTGGTGCTGCCCTCCCCTGACACAGCCAAGGTCAAGACTTCTCAGTCTACCCAAACCAACCACTCTATTGCTCGGAGGTTCCCACACAGGAACTAGGACTCTGAAGAAAATCAAGGGAAGATACACGACATGATTCCATGTATACGACATTCTGGAAAAAGGCAAAACTCAAGCGAAGCCAGTGCCTGGTTGCCTGGTATACGTGGGCAGTAATCTAGAAATTGTGGGAAAAGTGAATGAAGAACTAGCGAGCATTTCTTCCACCCCTCTCTCCTTGCAAGTCAGTCCAGCCTGTGCTCAGCCTGTGTTCCTTGCCATAAGCCAGGGAGGCCTCCTTGGACTCCCCCTGAGGCTCGGGGGAGCAGGGAGTCTTCCCTACACAGAGACCCTGTGGGGAAGGAGATGAGACTTCTCAGGGTCAGACACTGGAGGAAAGAGCCAAGATCTGGGAGCCAAGGGCTGGAGTCGCAGGTTTGAGGCCCAGCTGGGCCCTGACTCACTGAGTCTCCCACACACGGTGGGCCTCGGTGGGCCCTTCCACTCGGCAGAAACCAAGAACTCACCTCTCACTTTCGGAATCGCTGGAGATCTCCTCATTCATCTTGCCGCCACCTTTGGACTTGCCCCTGTCCCCGGCAGAGTCGGCCTGGGAATTATACGACCCTTTCTTTGGTCAGGGGTCTCGACCACTCCCGCACTGACCAAGGGCAACTTCCGGTCTCTTGAGAGCTCTGGGACTGGGTAAGGCGGTGCCCCCCGATTCCAATGCAAAGCCTTCCAGGATTTGGCGGGCAGAGAGGGTGAAGGGCCGGGGAAGGGATCGAGATGGGGACAGGAGAGGATGAAGGCGGGCCCCGGAGCGGTTCTGACCCCAGCCCGCAGAAGCGCCATGCTCACCTTTCGCCGCCGTTTGCCGGCCCCCGCACCAGCTCGGGCCCCGGAGGCCGGCTTTCCCCGCTTTCGAGCCACCGCTGTCGCCGACATGCTGCGCACGGACTGTGTTGCAAGGCCAGGCAGGAGCACTCACGTGGCGACCCAACCCGGGCGGTCCCGCGACACTCTGCTCGCCGATTGGCCCCCACCGCCCGGCGGGCCCCGCCTCCCACGGCTCCATTGGGTGTTTCGGGAGGCTCTGTCACATCCCCGAGCGCCCATAGGCTAAGCGCCTGTGGCCACGCCTCCTAGGCTCCCATAAGCTTCCGCGCCGGCCTCCAATAGGAAGCCAGCCTTTTCCCCGCCCTTCCGGCGCAGAGCTGCGGCGCGTGCGCACCGCTGCTTAGTGACGTCAAATGAAGGACAGACCAGGCGGCTTTCTTTGTGTTATCACGCCTTGGACGCGGGGGGCGCCAGAGATGAGGGGGTGCGAGCCGCGGAGAATGACTCCGCCCCATCGGGGAGGCATCAAGGGTGTACCAGCCTGGCACTAGATAACCTGAGGGGAGACCTAGGCAGTCCCGGAGAAGGGAAGGCAGCCCCTGGGTCCAAATTCAGTGGTCAAGCAGCGGACTCGTATTGCATGTGTCAGGCCAAATGCGCATCAGCCTTTTGGGCCATGGCAGTGTCCTGGTCAAGTGTCCACACATCCGTGGAACAGGCCACCCTTTTCCGCCTGACCCAGTCTCTGACTCACCCGACTAATTGACAAATAGCTGAATCCCCCGACTCCATCTTTTCCCCACCCCTGACGATTACTGGAAAGTCACACCCAAGCCTTACCAGTGAGTTTCTAGAAGAAACCCTAGAACTGGCACTGCGTCGGAGGTCCTGATACTGAGCAGAGTGGTCACCTTCTTTCCCAGGTCTCTGCTGCTCTTAGGTGAGTGCCCCGTGGCGCTGTCCACAGATCTTCGCAGGGCAGGGCAGGGCAGGGTAGGGTGGGATGGCCCTTGCCTTCAGACAATTCAAAGCCACTGTCCCAAGGGGGGAGGGACAGATCTGGCCCTAGGGATGCTGTCCTCAGCAGCCTCTGTCTACTGTCCTCCATAGTGGGGGGGACTTAGCCCAGCCTCCATGCCCAGTTGGAAATAGCTGAAAAGGAGAAGGAGCAGGCCATGGCCAGAGTGCTCTGGAGGGGATGGGCCCAGAAGTGGGAGCAAGGAGATTCTCCTTTTACCTTCTCTACCATCTCTGGACACAATGGTGAGCCAGAGAGGGGAGGGAACCACACTCTCTTGACGGGAGTGGGCAGACTGGACAGGCTCCCAGCCTGGCCCCTGTGGCTAGGGACGGGGGCGGGGGGGCGTATCTGGGGAGCAGGGAGTTGGTTTTGGTCTGGGGCTGGGAATGGGGAATGGAGGCAGGGGGAGGCAATGGGAGGTCTGCTGCACCAGCCAGGTGAGGTACACAGAGACCAAGATGTCTTTGTTGCAAAAATCAGACCGGTGAGAAACGAAGAGTAGGAGAATTCAGGTTTATTATGCCGGTGGCCCCAGAGGCAGCTTTGCTTATACAGAGCTTATTTGTCATGGGCTGATGGGTTAATCTGTCCTCGGACAGTTATAAAGCTCGAGAGTTGCTAGGGGGTACAGGCTGTTATATTTGTTGCTCAGACAGAACAAGCAAAAGGCAGGATGAGTCTAGTTATCTTGAGTAAGGCCTATGCAGCAAGCACATCTACAGAAGCAGAACAAAGAGCTGATTCGCCTTTTTGAGTGAAAATTCCTCTTCAGCCTGAGCACGCTCCGCTCAGTGCCCCAGAACAGTCATGGCTTCCAAGCACAAGCCCCCTGTGCAGCATGAGGTGAAGATGGAGCAGCAGGAGGCAGAGGAAGACAGCTTCCACTCGGCTGCCGAGGCCCCCGGGCCTGCACCCACAGAGAAGCCTGAAGCCGGAGAGGAATTACCGGGTGCACTCAGCCACCCCGAGACCAAGGTAAGCTGCAGTCCCCAGCCAGGCCTGGAGTCTGCTCCCTCCTAGGTACAAATACACTCAGTCTGCCCCTGCTCCTCACGGGGGCTTGGCTCTGGCTAGGAGCTCAAGGCTCCCAGGTAAGCCATGTTTTCCCAGAATCCCAAAGGTCAGGCAGGGCTAGATCCCATCAAATTTAGGTTGTGTCTGCTCTTTAGACCCCCTGAGCTTCTTGGGCCTCCCCCTGCCACATTTAAGGCAGGGCACTGAACCCCTCAGCCTCCTCAGGGCTCCCCCGTGTCTCCTCAAACCAGCCCCCCAGGGTAGGACCATGTCCGTCTCAGAGATGCCTCACAAGTCAGGGTTGTGCTTCTGTCAGACCCCCAAGGCAGAACCCTGTCTCTCCATGATTCCCCAACCCCGGGCACAGCCATGTCCTCCCAAACCCTCCCCGCTCTGCCCGAGCTTAGCCACGTCCCCTCAGACTTCATCCCCCAAGGCAGAATCCTGACCCCCTCAAGCCTTCCCAGACAGGGAGGGCTTCCCCAGTGCAGGCAGGCTCCCGTACCCATCAGACCACTGTCAGTGTGGGGCCGGGCGTCCCGTAGCCCTGGCCTGCCCTCCCCACGCCTCCTCCAGCCCCAGGTGTATGAGGACTACGACTGCATGCTGTGCCAGACAGACATCGAGAACAACAACAACAAGTTCTATATCATCCGCCTGCTGCAGGAGGGGGACGGCTTCTCCTGCCAGAGCCTCTGGGGCCGTGTGGTGAGTCCGCTCCACTTCTCCCCGCTCAGCGCGTGCCCGCTGCTGCCCAGGGTCCCCCCGGCCGGCTGAGGCCGAAAGGCCACAGGTGCTGCCCTTGCGGGGGGCTTGACACAACAGAGCTTAGCAGGTGTTTGCGGTGGGCACGCCCCTGAAGGCTGCTGGTTGCAGGGAGAGGTGGGCCAGTCAGACAATAGGAGCTTCAGGTCACTGGAGGATGAGAAGAAGTGCTTCGAGAAGAAATTTCGCGAGAAAACCAAGAACCCCTGGTCAGATCGGCACCGCTTTAAGCTCCACCCTGACAAGTACACGCTGATCGACACGTACAGAGACACCGAGGCCCTGGATGCTACAGTGAAGGTGATGTGGCCGGGGGGCATGGGTGGGCCCTGGGTGGAGGGAGGGGACTGTGAGACCCAGGCACTTGGGCTCTGCCACTGCCCAGCCATGCAGCCTCAGGCACAGATCTCCTCGCTCTGGCCTCGAGCTGGCCTCGAGCTGGGTCTAGTGCCTGGCCAGCGGCCCCTGCCTTCCACACGTGCCCTCTGCCCCCCGGGTGGACGGAGGCCCCGTGAGGACCATGGCTTCGCAGGTGCGGCCCTGCTCCCTGGATGAGCCCACCCAGAACCTCATCGCCAGCATCTCCACCAAGGATGTTTTCGGTGACGCCATGGCCCTCATGAACCTGGGTGAGGCAGAGCGGTCAGGCAGGGTGGGCAGGGGCCCAGGGGTGGCGGGGGCTACGTCTCCTGACTCTCCCCGCCCCCACCCCCCAGACATAAAGAAGACACCCCTGAAAATGCTGAGCCTGCTGCAGATCACACGGGGCCTTGTGGCCTTGGAGAAGCTGGAGGAGGCCATGAGGGACCCCACAGCTACCGGCCACAGCCTGAATGAGCTGTCGTCTCGCTTCTACTCCATCATTCCCCACAACTTTGGCCGCAAAAAGCCCCCGCTTATCGACTCCCCGACGCTTCTGCAGGCCAAGAAGGACATGCTGCTGGTGAGGGCCGGCAGGTGGGCGGGCGGGCGGCTACCCGACAGACAGACTGGGCAAGGGAGACGGGGCACAGATGGCCAAGAAGGCCCAAAGAGACGGACTGCAGTGGACAGGCCAAAGGCCGGGGGAGAAGGCCAGACAGACGGATGGGGTAGGAGCCAACTGGGGGACAGACAAGTGCGGTGGCCACAGTCCCAGTCCCCTGGGGGAGAGAGGGGAAGCTGGAGGCCAAGTGGGTAGACAGCTGCTGGTGCCTGTCACCGTAGGTGCTAGCCATCGTCATCAAGCTGGTCCAGACCCAGAAGGAAGACCTGAAGGAGGAGGGAGTGAAGGATGTGCCACACCCACTGGACCAAGCCTACGAGCTCCTCGAGTGCCAGCTCCAGCTGCTGGGCCCAAATGAGCCTGAGTACAAGGTAGGCCGGGCCCCACAGAGGAGCCAGGCTCGCGGTGGGCACCGTCCCTCTGCCCGTCTGCCCTCTGGGTGCCCAGAGGAGTGCCTTACCCATGGCCTTCTATCCCTATGTCTCTCAGGCTTGAGGACAGCTGTGGGACTGGGGGGACCGGTGGGGGTTCATCCACACGTCTTGCCCTCAGCACCCAGCTTCTGCTCTCCCCACAGATGATACAGACCTACTTAAAAGAGACTGGCAAAGACTTCGAGTACTTTGCTCTGGGACATGTCTGGAAAGTGAACCGAGATGCGGAGGAGATAAGCGAGACTTCTCCACCGCCCTCCCCTGTCAGCGTTGAGGCGTATATGGAGGTGACCTTGACTTCTCTGCCCCTCAGTGAATCGTCTTAGCATGGACCAGTTTCCACCAGACCTGGGGCTCGTGTGTGTGTGTGTGTGTGCGTGTGCGTATGCGTGTGTGTGTGCACGTGCATGAGGGTGTGAGTGACCAGAGGGACCCCAGGCCTCGGCCAGACCCTCTGCGCAGCAGAGAGAAGCACGTGAGCTCTCTTATTTCCCACCTTCCTCCCCGTCAGAGAGATAATAAGATCCAGGAGACCCCCATCCAGCTGGACATTCGGGAGCCGCTGTGGTACGGCACCAACATGGCCGTGGTGGCCGCCATCCTCAACAGTGGGCTCCACATTGTGCCCTACGCCAGAGGCCTTGTTGGTAAGAGCCTCTGCTTAGCCTTGGGGAACAGCGAGTCCGCTGGCTCTGGCGAGGCGCCCCTCGGGCCCAGCCCTGGGCGGTGTGGGCGCAGGAGGGTTGGGCCTGGTGTCTCCCCAGCTTGTGGAGGATGGGGGAGAGAGGAACCCTGGAGTGGTTACCAGCCACAGTGCTCAGAGGGGCGTCCCAGGGCTTGGGGGGACTCGGGACAGCTTCTCCGCGAAGGCCACACAGATGGGGTGAGCATACCAACCAGACCTGGGAAGAAGTGAAAGAGGGGCCTTCCAGGTAAAGCCGCCAGGGGGCGTCCCAGCAGCCGGGAGGCTCCCCCAGGTCAGGACCTCCACATGTGGCCTCATAGTGAAGCTCAGAGCAAATGCGTTGTGTGGCGGAGGTGTGGGGGCCTTATCCAGAGAGCCGTGAGGAGCCCATTGGGACCTGTGCGTAGCAGGATCTCGGTGGCTGCAGCCGTGGACAGGGTGGCAGAGGCCCGAGGCCACAGGGAGGTGGTGCTGGCATCAGGCCAGATGTGATGGGCACCCAGGCCACAGCAGTGCAAGTGGGGGAGGAGGGAATCCCTGAGAGGGGCATGTGGGAGGTGGGCTGGCAGCCCGTGGTTGCCCACGGCCCAGGGGTCCAGCAGGAGGACAGAGGGGCCTAAGAAGGAATGAGGATGGTCTCAGGGGAGCCAGTGCTAGGGGGTCCCAAAGTAAAGGGTGAAAAAATGCTAGTGGCAAAATCGGCAGTGCAGGCCCGGGAGAAAAGCCCCCGCCCCAGACTGGGTCACTGGGAGGCCAGTGCTGACCTTGGGGAGGGTGGCGGGGCCGGGGCGGAGGCTGACCTCACGGAGCCTAGGCGTGAGGGAAAGAGACGGGCGTGAGCATGGCCGGGACAGGGGGTGTTTTAAGGGTGGAGGAAGAATGGGTCCTTTCTGGACTGGGGTGTCGAAGTCAGAGGGATCCAGGGTGTCCGGCAGGAGGGCCGAGCTGCCCAGCCGGAGTCTCGCTGTGCCCCCCAGATCTTGACATGTTCTATGAGTCCCACCCCAACGTCCGCTACATGTTCCTGGATGAGGCGACCCTGGATATGGAGCACTACAGCGGGCCCAGCGTGAAGCAGCCGGCCCCCGGCTTCGGCAGCACCGCCGCCCAAGGCCACTCGGAGCCAAGTGAGTCCCACAAAGCTGAACAGGCCTGAGGCTAGAAGCGGGGCTGAGAGAGGGGACCGGGACACCTTCAGGGAGGGTGAGCAGAGAAGGGCTGCGGAGAGGGACGAGAAGAAGCAGACTTCCTCACTGTAGTCTTTCACTTAGTCATTCAACACATCGTTTCTGGGCATCCAGGAAGGCTTCCAAGAAGAGGTGTCATTGACTAAGCATTGAAAGATGAGTAGGTATTTCCCAGACAGAGAAACGGGGGAGGGTAGTCCAGGCACAAGGCCCAACCTGTGCAGTGGTTTGGAAGCGGCAAGGTGGGAATGAGCAGCATTCCCTGTGTCAGACGTGGAGAGCCCAGGGGGCAGGGCTTACTGAGAAGACCAAGGACCGGTGACCCTCACGTCCCCCCCGGCCCTTGCTGTGTGTGCCCTGCAGACCTGACCCAGGACACGGAGCCGAAGCCGGAGGGCCAGCCCGGGCTCTGCCCAGAGTTCAGAAGCTTCACGTTCTCCCAGAGCGAGTACCTCCTCTCCCAGGAGGACAGCCAGAGCCGCCCGTGGTACCTGCTGGAGGTGCGCCTCTGAGCCGCCTGCCCGTCCCACCCCGCAGGGCCCTGCGGGGGGCAGGCAGTCATCCTCGCTCTTCCCGCCCGCCCCTAGTGCCCCCACATCTCCCCTTCCCACGTCCAATCTCCGTGCAACGCCCCAGACCGTGTTCCCCACGCCCTGCAGTCCTGGCCAGCCGTGGCATGGCTGGAGCCTGGGACTCTCACCTCCTGCGGTGTGGGAGGGAGGGCCTGGCGGGATTCCTGGGACACAGGTGCAGCAGCCTGTTCGGGGCCGTGTAGTTAGAGGGCACAGGCTGAGAGCGGGCTGGACCCCACACCCCACCGGGCCATCCCCCCCGGCTCAGGCTGCTCATCCGAGGGTGCGATCTCGCCAAGGCAGGCCGACCTCCAGGCATGCGCAGACAGGTTTAGTCGACATTGTGTTCGCTCCGTGTCTTGCCGTCAAACATCCGTGTGAGTCTTACGTGTGACTGTGACCAATGAGAGCAGCATATACCCGAGGGGCCCAACTCTGCCATCGTGAAAGGAATACGCATGATCGTGATGAGGAAATTCCCAGAAAAATTAATCAGCCTTCTGCTTTTTGTAAATATGCATGCTTTCTGCAGATCAGCGTGTTGCATGCCAGGGCTCCTGCAAGAGCCCCCTTGCGCTTTGCTTGACTTATAGACTTATAACTGTGACTGTGCTCTAGCAGCTGCCGCTTCCTGTGATAATCTGTGTTTAATGGTTACCCGTAGCAACTCCCTTGCCCTTCTCTTTATTACTTCTGGAAATCTGCATAGCAATTCCTGCTGTATGTAACGGTGTATGTTCAAACCGACCAATCAGCTTGTGTAATGCTTTCCTGTAAAAGGGATGTTTCCCCTGAGTGTACCACCCAAATCTTCAGAGCACTAGCTCCTCTGGGACCACCCCTAATAAAGCTGAGTTCTCCTCCTCTCTGAGTTACTGCTTGGTCTTTCTCTAGTCTGATTTTTGGAGCTTTTGGGATTTTCCCACAACACTGGAATCAACCATTTCTCCAAGGAGCCCTCGTCCCCTAGAGCAGGAAACGGTATTTAAAATCCGAGATCTGGGCAGTAGGTATGATACTATGGTGTCATTGCTTTTAAGCGCTTATAGCAAAGAAAGCGAGGACGTATGTGTATGTAAACAAACAAACACACCTATCCATACCTATTTCTCCAGTTTCAATCCAACACCACCACTGAGAACCTTTGTTTCTAATAACGTCAATATATTTTATTTGTTTGCTCAATCCCACACAAGGTTTCAGAATTGCTACACCCATGCCATTGTGAAAAATAAACTTCCTAAACTGGGCTTAAGATTGATTCCATCTTATTCAGGATTACCTTTTTGCTTTTAAACTGGGGTCAATGAGTTTAAACACAGTTCAGATGTTACTTAGATTAGTTTAGTTATTTCCCTTCAATGTTCTTTTGCTATTCATTTGAAATACAGGTGGGTTTGTTTGTTTCTGCTTATATTCACTCTTTGGGGGTTTTCTTCATCTTCGTTGATTTATTTTATTATTTCAATACACAGACCATTAACATAGCCCCCCAAAAAGTCCAATCTTTACAAAAAAGTGCACTAAGAGAGTGTTCATCCATTCCCACCCCCCTGCTGTAGGAAGCCAGGGTCATTTCTGATTTAATAAACTTCCTGCATTTCTTTCAGCAAATTTTTTTTTTAAAAGATAAACTACATTTTAAAATTAACATGAATGATTTGGAGGAGCGTGGACTCTCCAGCCAATCACAGCCCCCATCCCTCCCTACTGTGCATTCCGGTCCATTTTCTCACCTGCTATTTCTGCGTGGCCTTGCTAAGCCCTCCCCAGGCCCTGGGGGCTTACGGGCTGCCCCACCTCACAGGCCTGACCAGGTACAACTCAGCTGCGCGGTCTGGGACACACTCCTTCCCTCTCTGAATAGTGGAGAATTGGGCTAGGGCCCTTCGCATTCTAGCAGGAAACAAGTCCAACCTGGAGATGCAAGTCCTGGTCACTACCACCTACATCTCTACTGGTGCTGACACGTGCCTGCGAGGGGCTCCAGGAGCACAAGCACAAGCGAGATACAGACAAGGCCCCAGCTCTCACAGGCTTACGTTCTCGTAAAGCCAGCTCTAAACAAGCACGGGCATGGATGTGAAATGCACTATCGGGTAGGGAAAGTACCAGGAAGAAAACCGAAGCAGAGTAAAAGGCTCAGTGATGGGAGAAGGGGATGATTTTAGAATACACGGCTGCCGAAGGCCTCTCTAAAACAGACCTGAATTAGGGGAGGGGGCGAGCCATGGACGGATCTGAGGGGAGGGTGTTTTGACAGAGGAAACAGCGCGTGCAAAGATCTCAAGGTGGAAACCTCGAGATGATAGCCGTGGCCGGAAGGAGGGTAGGCATGGAGCAGGGTGACCTCAGTCAGGTGGGAAGGGCAACTCGGCACAGAGGAGCCGAGCTCCTGTTCAGGACCGGAAGCTCTTGGAGGAATGAGGGCGGTGTCGTGACCCTCCAGGTTCGTTTTTAGAGGATCCACTGCGACCACTGCGGAGAGAGAGTGGACTGTGGGGCGGGTGTCGGCCTAGGTCCGGGCAGCAAAGCAGAAACCAAGAGGAGGTTGATACAGGAGAGGGGATGATAAGGGAGGAAGTGGCTGCCACTCTGAGATTGGAGCCATGATGGAAGGAGATGGTGTCCCGATGCCCAGAGGCCAGAGTCACCTGCAGGTGCTGGAACCACAGAGTGGGGGCCTCCTGCAGGAGAGAGAGGCTGCCTTCCATGGAGGTGGATTGGCAGCCCTAGGCTGAGCTTGAGAGAGAAAACACATTGCTTCTTCCTCCTCCCACATGTGGACGTCCTCCTCCGTCTAGGTCTAGACTCTGGCCTTGCCTGCTCCAGGCCCCCTGCAGAGGCGCCCCCAGCACGTTCACAGCTTAGCCTCCAGCCTCCAGCTGGCAGCTGCTAGGACCCAGGGGGCTGGTGCCAGGCCCTGCCCTTCCCCTGCCAGCTCTGTGTGTGTCTGTAAAGGGCAACATCAGAGTGACAGCCAGTACCATCTCCAGCAGGGGCTGAGTTGCTGGGGCAGGGAGAGGAGAGAGCTGCAGCCTCAGTCCTGCACCCCTTCCATGGGGCCAGCCAAGTCCCCAAGAGGATGGTGACCCGGGCAGCGGAGCCAGGGCCGGGGCAGCCCATGAGGTGAGGGGGCCAGAGGAGCAAGGGGCGGGTGATGGCGGTGGGGGGAGGGTACTGTTCCATTGCACGCTCTGCATCCCAGCACAGGGTGAAGCCTGAATGCACCGATGGCCAACGCCACAGGGCTGCGCGCCGCAGCAGAAGCCGCGGGCTCCATGGGGTTGGTCCTGGCGGCCCTTGTGGAGGCAGCGGCACTGCTGGGCAACAGCGCGCTGCTGCTCGTGGTGCTGCGCACGCCGGGACTGCGCGACACGCTCTACCTGGTGCACCTGTGCATCGTGGACCTGCTGGCGGCCGCCTCCATCCTGCCGCTGGGGCTGGTGGCCGCGCCGCCCCTGGGGCTGGGCCGCCTGCGGCTGGGCCCCGCGCCTTGCCGCGCCGCGCGCTTCCTCTCGGCCGCGCTGCTGCCCGCCTGCACGCTCGGCGTGGCCGCGCTGGGCCTCGCGCGCTGCCGCCTCATCGTGCACCCGCTGCGGCCGTGCGCGTGGCCTCCGCCCGCGCTGGCGCTCACCGCCGTGTGGGCCGCCGCGGCGCTGCTGGGCGCGCTCTCCCTGCTCGGGCCCCCACCCTCCGCGCCCGCCGCCCCGGCGCGCTGCTCCGTCCTGGCCGGCGGCCTCGGGCCCTTCCGGCCGCTCTGGGCGCTGCTGGCCTTCGCGCTGCCCGCCCTGCTGCTGCTCGGCGCCTACGGCAGCCTCTTCCTGGTGGCGCGCCGCGCTGCCCTGCGGCCACCACCGCCCGCGCGAGGCCCGCGGCCACGCTCCGACTCCCTGGACAGCCGCCTTTCCAACCTGCCGCCTCTCCGGCCTCGCCTGCCCGGGGGCAAAGCAGCCCTGGCCCCCGCGCTGGCCGTGGGCCAGTTCGCAGCCTGCTGGCTGCCCTACGGCTGTGCGTGCCTGGCGCCCGCTGCGCGGGCTGCGGCGGCCGAGACGGCTGTCACCTGGGTCGCCTACTCGGCCTTCGCGGCTCACCCCTTCCTGTACGGCCTGCTGCAGCGCCCTGTGCGCCGGGCGCTGGGCCGCCTGGCCCGCCGAGCGCTGCCCCGGCCCCCGCGCGCCTGCACCCTGCGCGCCTGCACCTTGCGCGCCTGCTCTCTGCGCGCCTGCACCCTGCGCGCCTGGCAACCGCGCGCACTCCTGCAGCACCTCCGGGGACCTCCAGAGGGCCCTGCCCTAGGCTCTTCTGAGGCTCCGGACCAAGATCCAGGTTTGGCAGGAGGGGACAGCGGCAGCGTGCCAAAGGCCACCTGAAAGGAAATCTATCTCACACGCTGAACTGGGACTGCAGAAAGGAGAGGGGGGCATCAGAAGAGGCCCATCCGGCCTCCTGCACAGGCCGTGGCTTCTGGACTTCTGCAGCCTGGGGAAGCCAGGAGCTCCCGGGCGCTAGGAACACCCAGTTCTGGGCCTAGCTGTGCATGGCCTTGTTTGTGTGCAGACCTATCCTTCCCTAGGCCCGTTTCCCTCTCTGTCTCCTGGACCATCTCTAAGGGCTTCTCCAGCTTCCGTGGTTTGGACACTCGTGGATGATGCCCAGGCCAAGGAAAGGAGCAGAAGTGGGCAGGATCACAAAGACGGCCCTGAGGGCTCACAGCCAAAGAGATGGGCCACGCAGGGCAGGGTCTGGGTTACAGCCACGGCAGGAGGAACCTGCAGAGAGACGCTCAGAATGACTGACATCTGCCCCCAGGAGAGGCTGGACAAAGCTCCTGGAAATCCTCCATCAGCTTCTACATGGCCCAAGAAACCCTCATCAGTTTGGTGCTAGGGGCAGGAGGCTGGACATGTCCACCGAAGGGTCCTGACGCCCCAGAACTGGCATGGGAAAGGGGCTGAGGCCCGACGAGGGCTGGTGGACTCACACGTGGGGTCCCTGGGGCCTCGGCTTCACCCATTTCCTGGAGGTGTGGCCGAGAGTCACGTGTTTCACAGCTTCCTGGTCGCAGAATATTTATTCAAAAACAGGGATTGAAAAAACTGTACAGAGTGTCTGCTGCTGAGAACTCAGCCCTGCGCCCATGCCACTCCCCCAGCTGCCCGGCAGTGCCCCCTCGCTGGGTTGCCCTCTGCCGAGCCCAGCCAGTCCATTCCAGTCAAAAGGTATCAGTGGAAGCAGCAGGAATCTGCAGGGAGGTGGGGAGAGAAGCATGGCCCCCAGCCACCCCCTAGCCCTCCTCCCTGAGCCCCACAAGGGAGGCAGGAGGCTGGGAAGCCTCAAGGGGTGGGGAGTGCATGAGTGACCCCCAAAGTAAGGGCACTAAGGATGCTCCCCGTATCCAAGCAGAGCTAGAGGGGAGGTAGAGCCCCCTGCTCTGGGGGCTGCTGCAGCTCCCAGAACCCTGGGCCCGAAACTGCCCCCACTCTGGGCTCAGGAATTCCCACAGATCGGGGCCGGGTGGGGGGGTGCATCCATGCTTCTGGGCATTAGTGGCATTCGGGACCCCAGGCTGGAGTCCCCGCGGGCAGGTGGGGTGTGGAGGCAGCCCCTGCCGGCGGTCCTGCCTGCTGCCACGCCTGTGCCTCAGCCGGCCTCAGTAGGGTGAGAATTTCTGCCGCTCAGCTTTCTTGCTCCCATTGGCCGCTGCCATCTTGGCAGTGTAGGCCGCCAAGCCCGGCGGTGGCCCTGGGGAGGCAGGTGGTAGAGCCAAGAAGGGCACAGGCTTGAGGCCGATGAAGTTGGAGAGGGAGATGGCATAGGGTGTGCCCAGAAGGCCTGGGGGAGCCGTGGGCAGGGCCGTCAGGGGCGGTGAGAAGGGGGCAGGCAGGTCTGCGGGGGCCGAGCCGGGTGTCGCCCCAGAGGTAGACTTGGCTGTTTCTAGACTGGAGAGAGGGATATAGGGAGGAGAGGAAGGGGGAGGTGAGGGCGAGAGAGGGCAAAACGAGGGCCAATAGGTGGGGTGGTTAGACAGATGAAAGATGGGACGGCAGAATCGGGGAGAGCAGTGACGTGGGGTGGACGTGTTTGGGGAGAAGATGGGAAAGGCGGGCGGGTGGGGGTGGGAGAAAGGACAAGCAGATACAGCATAAGCTGAGGGGAGAAATGGGGAGGCTGAAGACCCAGGGAACAGAGCCGGGGGTGGGGGGAGAGGACATGAGGGGCAGAAGGAGGGGAGGATGGGGAGCAGCCCTGACCCACCAGGTCAGAGCAGGCAGAGGAGGGACCCAGGGCAGCCCTCCCCACCGCACCTGTGCCTTTCTCAAGCACCTAAGCTGGGTGGCCTGTGACCCCCGCCCCTTGGGTGGCCTGTGACCCCCGCCCCCTCACTCACCAGGCAGTGATGAGGTACTGAGCCAGGGCGATAGAGACGGGCGAACCAGTAATGGTGACGTGCCGCTCCCCAGCGCCCTCGGCTTGGTTCCCGATCTTGATGTGTGCCCCCGACATCTGCCGGATCTCACTGATCTTGCTGCCCTGGCGCCCGATCACGCAGCCAATCAGCTGGGGGAAGGGCGGAGTTCAGCCCCAGGCGAGGCCCGGAAAACCCCGCCCCCCCGCCGGGCTCCCCACCCACCCTCAAAACACCCCCTGCCCCGCTCACGTCGTTGGGGACCAAGAACTCCTGCGAGCTGGTCTGCGCGCCAGGATCCAGTCCTGCGGAGGAGACGGGGGTTAGGAGTGGTCGGGGGACCTTTCCTGCCTCCCCACGTCCGTTCGGGGGGCGCTCTGCCTGGCCCCTCGGGGTCGGCCCCTGCCTCCCTCTGCAGGGGCTGCTCACCTGGCACCATGCCGGGTGAGGCAAAGGGGACGGCGTGGCCCGAGAGCTGCTGGAGCTTGGTGACCTGTGCCGAAGAGAAGGGGACAGAAATCAGAGGAGGCCTGGTTCAGGGAGCGGTGCCTGGGGCTGGGGCCACTCACCTCAGCTGGCGTCACAGCCCCGTACTGACCCTGGACGGAGAAGCCCTGCGGGGATGAAGTGGGTGGGAGGAGTCACTAGGACAGGCCAAGGGCAGCTTGGCCAGAGTCGCCCTTCCCTGTCTCTCCCCGGACCCTCGACGCCTCCTCCCGTCCCCGCCACCATCTCAGGGCCTCTCCTTCGGTAAGGCCTTCACCCTCGTGCGAGTCCCCTCACCTGGTTGGCGGACAGGAGGACGGTACCTAAGGAGAGGCTTGGGTGATACGGGATAGTGGCTCCTTTGGGTGGCGACTGGAAGGCATAAATGGGGCAGCTCATCAGGACCTCTCGGGCCACCTGGCCTCCCAAGGGCCCTGCGTTCTCAGGGTCCTCCCTGTGACCCCCAGGCCCATGCATCCCGGAGCTGCTGGGCCGCCCTGTCCCCCCACCTGAGGGGTCGCCTGCTCAGGATTCAGGTAGACAAGGCCCAGCCCCCGGCCGCTCCCTGCCCCAGATCACCTCCAAGATCACAGCGCAGATCTGACGCACACACAGGATGATGGCGTCCGGCACCCCGGACACCGTGACGGCACGCTCCGTGGAATTGGGCAGCAGGTCTCCTGCCACCTGCACCTGGGCCCCCGTCGTCTGCGAGCAGAGAACAGAAGCCACTTCTGGCCCCGCTCTCCCAGCCCAGATGCGGAGCTCCCCTGGGGACAGGGAGCCATGCGCCCAGGGCCCCTCCCGCAGCCGGAGGTGGGACTCCGGGCGTATAGCACCCCCACACCCCGCGTCCCCTCACCTCTCGGATCTCCTTGATCTTGGTGCCGGCCTTCCCGATCAGCGAGCCACACTGGCTGGCGGGGATGACGAGACGCAGGGTCACGGGAGGCCTGGAGATGTTGCCACCGTTCGCAGTTGCAGAGCACAGGTCCTGGGCGGGAAGACTGTGCGTCGGCATTGGCCGTGTGCGCCTTGGCCGCTCGCCCACGCGGGAGTCCCGCCCCAGTGTCACCCCACCACCCACAGCCGCTGCGGGGAACGGGAGCCCCGGCTCCTCCGGGGGGAACCAGCCTCGGCCTCGGCCCCAGGCAGCCACCGACCTCGTCCAGCTTGAAGGCGATCATGGAGACCGCGTGGAAGACGGCCGCCGTGGACCCGGTGATGGTGGTGATGCGCTCGGGGCAGGAGCCCTCGGAGATGGTGATCCGGGCGCTGCTCTGCGGGTACAGGACGAGCGGCGGGCAGCGGGGCTCCTCTGCTTTCCCACGGCCCCATCCACAGGCCCCAGCCAGGCCGGAAACCACCACCCTCGGGGCGCACTCGCTGGTTCCCCCCCAGATGGTGGGGTTCGAGGAGGAGGAGGCGGCGGGTCAGGGATCACCCTTCCCCGCCCCACGCCCCACCCCACGCTCACCTGCTCCCGGATCCGCTTTACGGTCTCTCCTTTCTGCAGGGGACGAAACAGAGAGAGAGGCTCTTAGCCGGAGAGGCTGGTGCCCCCTTTCCCGGACAGACTTGGGAGAAAGGTTGAAGGGGACACACGGAGTAGGACCAGACACCTACCTTCCCGATTATGCTGCCCACCTCCTGCAAACGGGACGAGAGTAACGTCAGAGGTGCGGGTACCAAGGCCCAGGCCCTGCCCCTCCTCCCCCACTCAGGAGCCAGGACGCCTGAGATCACACTCAGGCCGGCCCGGCCTTGCCTGGCCGTGCCGTCTGCCCCTCCCGAGCCACAGGGGAGCCCCCCACTCGCCTTCCCGTGCATCAGCATGCGCAGCGTGAGGGTGATGCTGAGCCCCGGCTCCTCCTCCAGCCCCGCTTCTGAGCCGCTCATCCTGTCAGGCGGGGCTGGGGCCGCAGTGGCCTGGGGGTGCGTCCACGCCGCGGCCTGGCTGGCTCTGGCGGGGGGGGGGGGTGGCAGAAGAGGGGTTAGGCAGAAAGCCCTGCTCTCTTGCAGGTCCCTTGCCCTTCTGTGGGGACCCCAGAGCTGGGGTCACTCCCAGAGAAGGGAGATGGCATAGACACCGAGTTTCAGATGTCCCACGGACCAACGTGCTTGCATAGAAGTCCCCAGCTGTGTAACCATGGGCAGCTCATTCACTCATCCGAGCCGCGGCTGCCCCGTCTGGAAGAGGGGACCGTCAAGTCGTACCCCAAAGAGCTGTGAAAATCAAAATGAGCTAAGCACACAGGTGGTCGGCAGTCTGCACGAGGACCCTTCCCTTCCCCCCGAAATTAGAAGAATGAACTAGGAAGCCTGTGGGAGTCCACAGAAAGGGAGCTGCTTCTCTGACCTCTTGGAAGAGGGGACCCCCGTGAACCGGGCCTTGAAGAATGAGTCGGGGTTGAAATGTTACTTCGGAGAAGCACTCGCATCCCGGGGCCAGAGCCCCTGCTGCCCCGGGCACGGAGGAGCAGCTGGAGAGTGAGCTGGAGCACCCTCTTGAAAGGAGGGTGCAGTGAAAACAGTGAGGCTCTAGGAGGGGCCTCCTTGCCCGCCTTGTCCCTGCCTGGCCAAGGCTTCGGGGTGCGGGCTGGGAGCCCCACCTCCAGAGGCAGCTCCTGTCCAAGAGAGCTCACTGAAGCAGAGGCCCCCCGCAGACAGTGAGAGCAGGGTTCACTCAGCACTGGAGGGCAGCGGAGGATGGTGGAGGGGGCGTTGGGGACCAGCGGTCTGCACAGGTGCCGAGGAGGGAAGTGTCCAGGCTGGCCACAGTCCCAGCCTACGGCGCTCTGGACTCTTGAGTCTCAATGTCCTCATCCACATAATGGAGGGAATGCTTCCCTCTGGGACTGGTGATGGGTAAGAAAGGGCTTTGGGGGGCTGGGGAATGCCAAGGCTGGTAACTGATGAAGAAAGGAGGAGCAGATTAGCTGCTGGGATTATTAGCCCAGCTGCCAGCCCTCCCCACTCCTCTGGCCCCCGACCCCTTTTCAGGCCCTGATTTAATCCTGGGCCCTAATCCTGCCTGGAAATCCCTCCCTCCAGCGAATGGCCTCCCTCGGGAGCTGGGCCTTGATGGTGAGCACGCTGCGGGGACCAGAGCCCCAGGAGGAACGCAGCGGGTGGGACCAAGTGAACCAAGACCGAACCCTAACCCTGCAGATCCAGGCCCGGGCCTGGAGCACTCCAGACCACCTCTGGGCACCTTCCTCCTCGAGGACCAAGGACGTGAAGCTCTGTCCAGTACCCTCTCCGGAAGCCCCTCGCTTGCCCGGGCTTGGGCATGGGGGGAGGAAGAGGGGGTCCCGGCCTGGCTCTTTCTCAGAAAGCCAGGGCAAGCCACAGCACGGCACGAAGCCTGTTTCTTCGTCTCTACAGTGGTGGTGACAGCCTTGTCCCCCCCCAAGCCCAGGAACCTGCTCCTCCAGCACCTGCTCCTCCCTCGTTCCAGCTTTGCCCATAGGCTCCCCAGAGGTCAGAGGTCAACTGTGGATGCAGGCACTGGGCTCTGTGGGCATCCTGGCCGGCCCGGCTGGCTGCCCTTGCTAACTAACATTCCACCAGCTGCCTGCACATCCCCCGCAAAGCGCTTGTGATGACGCTCTTGTCCTTGCCTCCCCTGGACAGCCAAGGGCAGGAGGAGCCCCTCTGAGCAGATGCCAACGGCTGCCACCTTCTCCTCGCGTCCCCAGAGCTCAGGCCAGAGGCAGGCTGGGAAAGGTGCTCAGAACGTACTGGTTAGCTGGACAGATGAATTCACCAAATGCAAAGGGAACCCGATGCCTAGAGGGTCTATAACCTGCCCAAGGTCACGGGGAGCCAGGGCTGGGTGGGACCAGCAGGCTCCTGCCTGCTAGTGCGGGGTTCTATCACAGGCCCCGGCTGCCCCCCACATTCCGGCCATCCTGTCTGAGTCTGGCAGCCCTCTTCCTAGATGGGAGGGGGGGCTCTTGAAAAGTGGGGAACAGGTTTGAACAGTCTCTGAGAGCCCTGTCTGGCTAGCAGACGTGTGTCATGTTTAGAAAGGACGGACAACGTATCCAGAGCCGTGGTCTGAAGCTTCAGAATTTTCTGGGGTTTAGGGACCCCTTTGGGGCGGTAACCAGTGGGAGGCCTGACATCATCCTCACGCCACGTCCCCATCACCTCTTGTGGGCCTAAGGCTCCAGGAAAAACGGGGGGACAGAATGGCTGGGATGTGGCCAGAACTGGGGCTCCTGTCCTGAAAGAGGCAGAGCCCCACTGGGGGTGTTGGGGACCCGCAGTCTGCACAGCCTCCGCTGCCCCGACTTCAACCGTGACCTTGGCCGGGACTTCACCAGACCTGGACTTCAGTGTACCCACCTGCGCTGTGGGGAGGGGGAGGGGGAGTGGCTGGTCTCCGTGTCCTTCCCGTTCGGAGGGACCCCCAAGGTCTCCCCAGTGACTCTCCAAGGGGCCCTAAGAACAAGCAGCCCCATTAGGCGTACAGGACCCCCTCCTGTCCTCGCCAGGTCTCTGAGGAATTACTTGCGGCCCGGCCTGGTGGGCCACGGGTGCCTGCTGGGCCACCCACATGGCAGCCCCACGTCATGCCACGCTGACCTCCAGCTCACCTCTGGGGGTGCCCAGCCCCCTCTGGTGAGCAGGGCTCCCGGGCAAAATACACGCAGCCCAGACCGCGCAGGCCTCTGACCTCGGGCGTCCCCTCCTGTCCCCCAGGCCCCCTCCCAGGCCCAGCGCCCACTCCTGTCCCTGGCTTCTTGCCACTCAGGCTAGAGGGGGCGGGGGGGGCATGACAGCTGTGTAAGCTATGGCGGCTGCCCCTTCCTGCCCCTCCCCCCCAGCTGTCTCCCTCTCTCTCATGACAGCTGCCCAATCAAAGGGCTGGGGGCTTAGCCAGCTCCCCCCACAGGCAGGGATCAGGTGTCCACCCAGGCTTTGTTCAGGAGCAAGAACAATCCGGGGGAGGGGAGGCTCCTGGGGCCAGGCGACTCCAGTGGACCGGCCCGCCCCTTGGGGGGATTCCCTCAGCTCTACTGGCCAGAGCGTCTGGACCAACGAGCGCTTGTAGACAGACCCACCTGGGCTGGGAAGACAGGGTTCCAGCCTCCAAGTTCATCCCGGACCTCACGTCTGCCAACACCCTCCTCAGCACATCTGGCCCCCAACCTAGCGACCTCCTCCTTCCACTCCTGCTCCCAGAGCAGCCATGCTGGCCACACCCAGTGATGCTGGGGAATGGCTAGGCCATCCGGCGAAGCAGGGCGTGGCAGGGGTGGACACAGGGCCCGGGGGCATGGAGGGAGTCTGACTCCCCGGCCCGTCCACTTCTCTGGGCATGCCCACCCTTCCCGACGAGCCAGGCCCCTCAATGAGCACTGCCCCGGCATCCTCGACCTAGGTGCCCATTCTCAACCTCACGGCCTCCCAGAACGGCCACGCACACCTCCTTCTTGGGAGCGTCGGGGGAGAGGGAAGGGCCTGCAGGGAAGCGGCCTGGGGTCCGCAGGTCCAGCCTCTGGTTCTTGACCCAGGGATGTCTGCTGGACTCTGAGCTAGTCAGGGAAGGGACGCTGACGGGCCAGCCGGTGCCAGAAATGCGATGGCCTCCTTAGAGCACCGTTAGGCATTCCCCCGCCCCCCCAAGAGTCCTGACAGCCAACAGAAAACAAGGCTGGCCCAGGCCCAGCCAGGGATCCAGGAGAAAGGGCACAGCGGTGTGGTCCAGCCCCCACCCGCTGATACCCATCCCCTCACTGCCTCACCCAAATCGAGAAAGGTCTCTAGCTTCCATCCTCCATTCTGGACACTGGGCCATTCTGCTGCTCAGCAGCCATCCTTGGCTCCCCGGTGCCCAAGGAACAAAGCCTGATGTCCACGGACAGCCTCCCTTCGCGATCCGGCCCCTGCCAATTTCGCTGGTCTCATCTCCACCCCGTTCCCCCCACACATGGCTGCAAACATGCTTAGCACCTCCAGGCCTCTGGGCCTGGGCCCAAGTTGATCCCGGATTGGAATGCCCATCCTCCCCACTCCCTGTCAAAATCCTTCTCAAATGCCACCTCCCCTGTGAAGCCCTTCCCAACCTCCCAAGCCAGAGAATCACACAGGCCTCTGCACCCCCTAAAGATACGTATGCCTGCAAACTCAGGGGAGCCCCAGGCAAGCATTTCCGAGCCTGTCTTTGCACAACACAGAGAACTCCAGGGAGAGAGAGGCAGCCCCCAGCCCAGTGTGCAGGGAGAAGACAGGGCTTACAGGGCCTGGAGGCCTTAGGGACCAGAGATGGGGCTGAGGGTCCCAGAGGAGCAGTGCGGGTGGGGTGAGAAGACCCAGGGCACAGGGGACCAGCCACACGGGGCAGCCAGGATGCTTCTGGACAGGGTTCCCAGTCCCCATTCCCCAGCCCGTCCCTGCTGTTTCCCTAGGGGCTTCCTGGGCACGTCACTAGGGTGGAGGGTTTGCGCTGTGTTTTCAGACTTCTGGGGGCCCAGAGTGGGTTTCCCCATGGGGAATGGGGGGGGCGGACTGGAAGAAGAACTGGGGTGTGGCATAGGTTTCACAAAGCCGGGCTTAGCCTGTCACAGCTGGAAGGGCCACACCAGAGAGGAGCCCGAGGCCCCGAGAGGAAGGGGCTTGTTTGGAAGGCTACATGGGAGGCAACGGGCAGAGCTGGGGGAACCCAGGGGTCCACCTGTGCCGCTCAGAGCTCCTTCTCCAGGAGGTCTGCGCCACTGGGCAACGGTGATGGAGGCCGGAGCACGGGCAGTGATGGGAGTAGGGAGGGTGGACAGAGCCTGTCTGGGGACACAGGGCGGGGCAAAGCCAGCCTCCCTGTGGCCTGGGCCTGCCAGGGTGTGTGGGCCGCCTGCTCCCAGCCCCCCACCCTGGGCATGCAAGGAGAACAATCCCCTTGTGTCTGGGCAGCCTGAGCCTGCATGCTGATGAAGGCCGGGGGGTGCGGGCTGGGATGGGGGCGCCTAGGAGGTTGAGAGGGTTCCAGGGCCCAGAGGGGCTAGGGGACCTTCACACGGGAGAAGGCTAGGGTCCTAGGTGCTGGCCCTGAGGCACTGAGGGTAACCCCAGGAAACAGAGAAGGCCGGAGTTGAGGTTTAAGCTCCTGGGGAGTCCTGGGGGTCCGAGAGCTCTTTGTGGGGAAGGAGGGCCCCTGAGGACACACGCCCTGTTGGTCCAGCACGAAGGTAACCCTCCTGGGCTTGGGGGGGACCAAGAGCCCACATTCTAGGAGGAGGGAGTGCAACTTGTCCTGATGCACCCCCTTCAAGACCAGTCCCAGGGTGCTGGGGCCGGGTGGGGCATGGGTGCCACAGGTCTCAAGATGGCCGGCCTGTGGGACAGGGGAGTGAGGAGGCCGGCACCTCCCTCCCCCGACCAGACAGGCACCAGGGCCAGGCTGAAGCGAGCAGCCAAGCCCCCCAACTCCACAGGATTCCAGCTAAGAAGCCAAGTCAGAGCTGAGGGACTGAAGAGTCACAGGGCACCAGGGAGCACTCGGAGCCTCCGACTGTCATCTCCACACAGCCCTGGCTTGGAGGTTCGGGTCTGGCCCCACCAAGGACTGCAGAGAATGGGAAGGGGTGTGTGCTGAGCCAGAGCCTGCAGGGGAGTGACAGAGATGGAGCAGAACAGGAACCCAGGGCGGGAGGTCGAGAGAAGAGCAGGTTCTACGGACAGAAACAGTCGGTGGGATGAGGGCCTCGGATCTGGGGGAGTCTCGCGTCCAGGGAGCTCCTCCTTGGTGTTGGGGGCGCCTCTGGCAGACCAGCGCCCCCCACCTGTGCAGGCCTGGGCCCGCTTGGGACAAGGAGCTTGTTCCTCGCAGTCTCCTAGTCCCCCAAACCCGGGACTCGGGCCTGTGGACTCGGGCGCCGGCTCCCCGCCCCCGGCCGAACCCCCCAAACTTCGCGGCCCGCGGTGCCCCGCCCGGCCCGCGCCCTACCTCGCTGGGGCTGTCCTGCGGCGGCGGCGGCGGCGGCGGCGGCGCGGCGGCTGGGCCGCTCAGTCCCACATTGTCCCCGGGAGAGGCGGCCGCTCACAACTGCGAGTGACATCAGCTGCGAACAATGAGGGGTTTGACAGGCGCGGAGCCCGGCCGGCCCGGAGCCCGGCTCCGCGCCCCCCCCACCCCCCGGCCCGCCCGGCCCGGCCCCTCCCCGCCCCCTCCCCGGATCCGATTACAGCGCGGCGGGCCCGCCCCAGTGCCGCAGCCGCGCGCCCCGCCCCGCCCCGCGCGCCGCGGTGCGCCCCGCGCGCCCGCCGCTTCCGGGCGGGCGGCCCACCCGCCCCTCGCCGCGCCCCGGGGCCTGGGGGCGGGGGGCGCGCCGGGGGATCGGGCCTGCGGTCCTGCCCACGCCGCCCGCGCTGGGCCAGGCCTCCAGCCCCTCCTTCCGGCCGGGCCCCCCACACCCCCACCCCGGCCTCCGCCCCGCCGCCGGACCCCGCGCTGCCCCGCTCCGGCTCGGGCCCCGCGGAGCTCGGGCCTCCACCCTCCGCGCGGCCGGGTTCCCAGCTCTGCGGCTTCTGCGCCATCCAACCCGGAGCGGGGCTCTCGCCCCCCGAGACCCGCACCCCTCGGCCACCCACGGCTTCCGCGAGGCCCGGCCCTTAGTCTGCCCAGGACAGGTTACCGGACCAGCCGGAGGAGGTCCCAGCCGGAGGAGGGGCCCGAGAGCGCTGTGACCCGTGCCACTACGCCCGAGATTCCCCCAAAGCTCCCCCACAATGCGTTTTGGGGCTAGGGTCGCGAGGGAGGCGGCGCCGTTGAGTACTCTAGTAGGGAATGGGTGAGAGTGCGGGGAGGCTGGGCTGTTCCCAGGCCCTCTCCTTCCCCCGCCGCACCCCTGCCGCCGCGCTCGGGGGAGCAAATCAACCCCCCCACCCCCCACCCCGTAATCGGCTCAGCCCGGTCCCACTGACCTCCACCTCCCCCCACAGCTGAGTCTCTTGGCACCTGGGTGTGTGGGGGTGGGGAGGGGAATCCAATCTCCCTTCCCCTCCATCTGGTCTGGTGGACAAAGGGCAGGGGGACCATCTGGTCCCGCTGGGGTGGGGGAGGGGCCCGTGGTGCCAGTCCCTAGGGGCGGGGGAGGGGCGACGCTCTGGAGACAGCGGGGTCTAATTGCATCACTTTATTTCACCGACCTCCACTCTCCTCCCCACCCCACCCCACCCCCAAACCTCAGAGCACGAAACAAGCTTGGCTGAGAAGACCCAGGCCTAATAACCTGCGGAGGTGTGCAGCCTCCAGAAAGAGGGGGGAAAGCAGGGAGAGCTGAGGGTCAAAAGGGTAGTCCTCTCCTTTTTGGGAGGGGGGTGACTCTTATTTAAAGTCACCTGCAACCTGTGGGTGAATGGAATGCACTAAGCCACACCCTCAGCCTGGCAGAGGCTCTCGAGGGCTGTCCCCTGGGGTCCCCACTTTCCCACACGTGCGCCTGTGCAAGTGCTTGTGTGGCAGGCAGCACGAGTACGCATGTGTGTCTGCACGCAGAGCAGAGCTGCACAGGATTGTGCATGTCAGAGGTAGAGTACCCACGGAGCAAGTCACATCGGGGACCGTGTGGAACGTGTGTAAGCATGCATGTATCTGAGGCCCAAGGCGGGGCAGGGGCTGTGAGTGCAGGTGCACTGCAGGGCAGCCAGAGGTGGCGGTGGGAGCCAGAGAGGGTGGAGGCTGGGCAGAGCAGAGCAGGACAGCAGAGGACAGGCAGAGCCAGAAGTCCCACAGCAGAAGCTCATCGGAAGGGTGACCCTCCACCAGATCAAGTCCCTTGGCGCCTGAATTTTTTACTCTTGATTTCACCTCAGTGTGCCACTGCAAGAGAAAGCAGACAGACAGATCCCCTAAGACAAGCACCCAGACAGTCTCACACCTGTTGCACGTGTGTGACGAGCAGGAGCCCATGGAGAGGGGGAGGGCCCCAGGCGGGCAAGCAGCCCAGCCCCACAGTAGGGCTGGGCCTCAGGCTAGCCCCTGCAGGAAATCCAGCAGCCCCGTATGCCACTCCTCAGGTTTGTCAAGGTAACAAGGGTGTCCCGCCCCCTCCATGACCAGCACCCGGTGGTTGGGCAGCTGCTTCAGGTGCTCAAAGCTGGTCTGACCCATGGGGTCCTGGTCTCCATATACAATAAGGGTCGAGGTCTGGAGAAAGGAAAAGGAGGCAGAGTCAACAGGGACCTACTACACCAGCCCCTCCTCCTAGAGATGGGCTTCACCCCTCCTTACGACTTCAGTCTCTCGCTGGGGTCACCCCAAATGAGGGGGAGAGACAAGCTAGCCCAGTGGAGTGAAGGGGGCCAGCTCCCAAGAGACAGGGGTGTGGATTTATGTCTGTCTTGGCAAAGTAATCTGCTAATTAAACCAGCAGGGCGTCATTTGGTGGTTCAGTTCGCGTAAAAGCCAGCCACTGGCTCCCCAGTCCCCAGATGAGGAAGGGCGCCAGGAAAGACCCTTCCTTGCTCCTGGCGGGGGCATGTCAGGAGCTCGCACGTGGGTACCTTGACACTGGCATAGTCAGCCGCATTGATCTTGTCAGTGCAGATGGGGGCCACTGGCACATAGCCCCGGACCTGGGAGCCAGGGGCGGTGAGGAAGGGCAGGGAGTACATGCCACTCAGTGACGGGCTGATCACAACGGGGGGGCCCAGGTCCAAGGCATCCACCACCGCTGCCAGGAAGCTGCTGGGGACCAGCTCCCCGACAGGGGCAGGGGCTGCTGCTTCCTTGGAGCGCCCCAGACCTGCAGGGATTCAGGCGTGGAACAGACAAGATGAGGGGTAGTGAGTGGGAAAATGAGAGAAAGGGTCTCTTCCTACAGGAAGCCCTCCTAGGTTAGTCATTCTGTGCCAGGTTCTTGCAACATGAAGTGCGCCCAAGTTTATTTGTACAGCAGCCTAGACCGGCCGTATCAGTGGCAAGCATGAGGCATGTCCCTCGGGTTTGTGCCCATCTCCCCCAGCAGTACGGTCCCCTGGAAAGAATCAGGCTCTGAAGTCCAACACAGCTGGGTCCAAGTCCCCATTTTCCATTGACTGTCTATGCGACCTTGGGAAAGTCCCCTCGGCCCTCGGCTGTTCAATTTCCCCCATCTGGTAAAGGGAGATGACAAAAGTATCTGCCACTTAAGATCAATGTGAAAATTAACTAAGGGGCGGCAGGGTGACTGCATCCAGGACAGTGGCTGAGGGGGCTGGCTCTACACACATACCTCCCCTCCAGGTAGTCCCTACCTTTCCTCTGAAAGATTAGCTCAAGAACTTAGCTTTGAAGCTCGGTCCAAGCCACTGTCAAAACCAAACACCAGTCAGGTCAGGGCCTGGAGGCCCGCCCCTGGGCAGTGAAACCATCACAGCCACGGCCAGTGAGGGGGGCGGGTCAGCCCACCCTTCCACACTGGGCACCAGGGGCTGGGGCCTGCCGATGCGGGTTGTGGCTGGCAGTCTGGGACTGCCCTGCCTCCCCCAGCTTAATGCTTTCTATTTGGCATCATGACTAGAAGCTCGGCCACCTACCAGGTCCTGCCCTCCCCCAAAGGTGCCAGGAAACAGTCTCACTGCTCAGGGCTTCCAACAGAGCCTATGGGAATGGCTCTATCAAAATATTTTCCTTCCAACTGGCTGAGCACCAATGATTACGTGTCAGGTACTGGCCACATACTTCCCCGGATAATCTCATTCCATTCTCACGAGAGCTCACCCCCAAAAGGAGGGTGTTTACAGCCCCTTGCAGATGAGGAAGCAGAGGCTCAGAGACCCTGAGACACTCACCCGGGCGACACAGAAGCAGCTGGGCATGTCCTGGCGGCTGGATCCAAACTAGAGAAGCTGAAAGGTCCCTGCAGTGTGCCCTGTGCCCTGTTGGGCTCATGGCCCAGCCTGGTTGGTCCGCCAGCCCCCAGCCCTGGGTCCCCAGGGAGGCCCCCACCACCCCTGCCCAGAAGCCTGCCCCGGAAGTACCTGGCAGGTCAATGGCCACAGCGCGGTAGCCAGCCTGGGCCAGCCTGTGCAGCGTGCCCAAGTTCTGCCAGGTCTCGGAGGAGAAGCGGATGCCGTGCAGCAGCAGCACGGAGAAGCGGGCAGCCTGCCCACCGGCCGGCCGCGCCTCCCGGAAGAAGAGGCGCTGGCCCTGCACCTGGACGGTGCCCTCGTGCTGCTCCACGCCGGCCATACTGCCCTGGGCTGGCGCAGCACCTGCGGTTCAAGACGGGGCTGATGAGCCACAGAGCAGCCTGCGGGCTGAGGGGGGAGGGTGCAGGTGGGGGTGGGGGCGTGCGGGGGTCCTCGGGGAGCAGCAAGGACGCCTCCAGGAGGCTCCCAGAATTCTCAGAAGGTGCTATAGGGTCAGAAAAACATGGGTGTTGTTCCTGCCTCTGCCACTCACTTCATTGTATGGCCTTGGACCTCAGTTTCCTTGTCTGAAATATGGGACACTGAAGTCTCCAGGTCGAGCATTCACAAGTTAAAAAGAAAAACATTGGTAGTGAGGGTGCCTGCGCTTGGAAAATATCCAACAGACGGGACTCCCATTACGATGATTGTTCTCATTGTTATCCTTTTCCACAAATGGAGGCGATCCGATAGTCCTTAGCTCATATATAGGTGGTTGATAGGAGTAAACGCGGCCACGCATGCGCGGGACCTCGCGCTCGGTACTAAGCAACTAAGTGCTGTCGACAGTAAGTAGCTATTTTGCTTATCGACCTCTTCCTCTTCCAAGCACTGTTACCGGGTCGTAGGTTGGCACCGCGGGCGGGAGGGGGTCGGGGATGGAGTAAGACACGCATTATCGGGAAGCGGCGACGGGAGCGCGGAGCCGGGAAAGGCTTTGGAGTTGCCGCCCGCAAGGGACGCTGACGCCGAGGTCAGGGGCGCGGCCACCGATGTCGCCACGCACGCTCGCTCTGTCCCCTGCGAGGACCTCGTATCTGGCTTGCTGGGCCTGGGAAGGCGCCCGCGGAAGGGGCGGAGGCAGACCCGAGGGAAGGGATCTGGGAGGACGAGCTGGGAAGGGGAGCTAGTGGGGGTTCTCTAGGAGAGAGAGAGAGCGGGTCCAGGGCGCAGGGCAGATACCTGGAGAGCTGCGTGAACTCGCGCAGACACGCGGCAGGCGGGTGCTGGCGGGGAACGGAGACGGGGCAGGAGCTGGGGGCGCGTCAGCGGGAATGTGGCCGCGCAGGGGGCGGGGCCCGGGCCGCGCTCCCGGGCACCCTCTTGTGGCCACAAGTCGCCGCAGCACCGGTCAGGGCCGCTAGATGTATCTTCTCACAGCGGCCTCAGTTTCCCCAAGCCCCTTGGCCCCACGTGCCCCAAACACCCGGCTGGGCGCGGCCGGAGACTCTCGGCCACTGCCCCACACCTACACGGCGCTCCTCGAGGAGCAGGGTTTTATTTGGGGGTGGGGGGGGTCGCATCTCTGCTGCTCCCTTCCCTCTTCCTCCCTCATCCCCAGGCCGGCCTGGACTGCCCAGGCCCGGCGTCCTGTGCCAGGCAGGCATGACGTTGAGACCCGACAGGTTGGAGGGCGAGGCTCCGGCAATGTCCAGCCAAGTAGCCTCCCTCGATCGTGAGCCCAGCGCCTCCGAGCCTCGTTCCTGTAGAACGGGTGTGAGGTCGCCTTCCTCTCAGGGCGCCAATAAAGGGGTGACTCCCCGGGGCCGGGCTTGGTCGCCGAACGGCGCCTGAGCCTGAGAGCAGAGCGGACGTCGGCCACGCGTTGGCACCCAGGACAGATGCCCTAGAGATGAGAAGGAGCCCGAGGCCACCCTGGGCTCTGAGTGTCGCGGGCCCGAGGGCATCTGTAAGGCCTGGGAAGAGGTTGAGGACCTGGGGCTGCCGCGGAACAGGATTATCTGACCGGTCCTTAAGTCCTTACGACAACCGTCACCCGTAGCCCCACTTTACAGGCAGGAGACCGAGTGAGAGCGGAGGGCGGGAAGGAGCTGGGTGGCTCTCCGCCCGGCTTCTCGGGCCCAAAACAATCCAGAAGCCCTGGACAGGGGGCCGGGCCTGCGGCCTTCGGGGCGCCGCCCCCCGGCCCCTGTGGGTCGGGGCTACCAGGAGCTGGGCCTGCGACTGCGGACTGCGCAAGCGCGCCCGGGTGGCCACGCTCTCGGCCCCCCGGCGCCGGCGGGAGCCGCGGAGGCCGCGCGATGGTCGCCGCGCTGTTTGGCTGCTGGCTGCGCAGGGGCGGGGCCCGCCCGGCGGAGGCCGGCCGGGTCATCTCGGTCGGTCGGGTGAGTGTCCCCAGAGAGTGCGGCCTGCAGGGTGCCCGGGGGCGGGCCATCGTCGCCCCACCCCTTGCCCGGCGTCCTGAGGCAGAGTCCTGCGGGAGGGGCAGGCGTTGGGAAAGCCAGTGTGCCGGTGGTCGTGTGCTGTGCGTGTGCGCGTGCGCGCGCGCTTTTGTCTGCGTGTATCCTGGGATCTGGGTGTACCGTGTGTGTCAGTGTGTTGTGTGTCAGTGTTTCTTGTGCTTGTGTTGGAGAATGTGTCTGTCTCTCTGTCCGTCTGCTTGTTTTCTGTCTGCTTACTGTGTGTATTTTCTGTGTGCGTGTGATTTTGAAGGTGTGTATTACCTGTATGTCCGCGTGTGTGTTTCTGAGGGTCTCTGTGTGTGTCCGTCTGTCGGCCTATGTATGTGTGGCCGGTGAGTGTACAAAGAGGCTGCATGTACGTGTAGGGAATAGCTTGTGCCAAAGAAAAGCAGATGAGGGCACGTGTGTACACCTGTCATTGTTGACAGATATGCCAAGGTCCTAACACGGGTACTTCTCAGCCCGTGCCCCCAGTATCTGTAGCTAGACCAGGTTTTCTAATGTGCCTGCTCCCTGGGTTGCCAAGGCAACGGCCGATGTCCCTCCCCTGGCTATGCAGAGAGGCCCCCCTCTGTCCCAGGCTCACCTGCAAGGTGAGGTCCAGAGCTGGTGCTCCTGCTCCGCCTGGGGGGGACCTTGGCTGATGCGCGTGGAAGGACTGCATCCTAGGAGGAGCGCACCTCTCCTGCGCTCAGCTCCTGGGTCTGCACCTGAGCTGGGAGGCGGGGGTGGGATGTCTCTCTGGGGAAGCATCCCCAGAAAGGTGGGTGGAGCTGGATACAGGTTTCCAGTCCCTAGCTCAGGCCACTGCCCAGTTGGCACTGGATAAAGATGTGTTGACTGGAATCTGGGAACAAGCAGGCGTGCTCCTCCTAGGCCCCCTGAAATGATGACAGGACAGCTCCTGGTCCAGGCCACTATGTGGCTGAAATCTCACAGGAGGCTTGGGAGGCCAGCGGTGAGGTCCTCCTTCTCCCCATTTTACTGACAGACGGAAGACTCGCAGCCAGGACGTGGCAGAGTGGGTGTCACAGCCAGGGCTAACTGCTCTGCCTGGGGCCTGGGGCCTGAGGTGTGTCCTCTGGGCACGCAGAGGGCCCAGACTGGAGGCCCCGGGGCCTCAGCTCTCCCTGCTTCCCCAATTCCCCATGAGCCCTCCTCCTTCTTAATAGCATTAAATATTCCCGTCAGGAGTAAAACATATTCTGGTTTTAGCAGTATTATATGCAGTGTGATTACAAAAAAAAAACAAAACATTTCCAAAGGTGCCCTCAGCAGGATGTCTCTTAACACCGTCACCACTCTGCCCACCCAGTTCATCCCTCACCTCCCAGCACCACGCCTTCGGCCTCAGGGAACCGAGTGTGGCTCAGGGTTTAGGAGCCCAGCCTTGGGTTCAAATCCTGGTTCCTCTACTTGCTTACTGCACTGTGGGCAAGAGAATTTACCCCCTGAGCCTCAGTGTCCTTGTCTGTAAGAGCCCTATCATCACGTCTGCTCCCCAGTGTTCTCGTGTGAATTCATGAGCCCCTGTGCGCGAAGGGCCAGGCACGGGGCCCGGCTGTCAGAGAACTCGGTGAACGGGAGTGGTGTTAGCTGGCGGTGATGCTAGTGGTCTCTGAGCGTGCCGTGGGCCAGGGGGACATCGCAGGTGCTCCTTCTCACGCTGTGGGGTACCTGAGCCCTTGCTCTGACATGTGGAGTACTTGGGTGTGAACCCTCAGACCCCTGCTCAGAGCTGGGGGAAGGGCGAGGGCTGAGCTTTTCCTCTGCTGGGGGCTTCTGGGTGGGGTTTGGGGGTGGGGCCGAGGGGGCCTTGTGGGGGCTCAGCCCCAGCCTCTTCCCCCTCTCCTCTCCCCCTCCAGACTGTGGCCCAGGTCTCCATGAGCCGGTTTCAGGTGGCCCTGCTGGGCCTGGGCCTGCTGCTCATGCTGCTACTGTACGTGGGGCTGCCAGGCCCCCCCGAGCACACCTCCTGGCTCTGGGGAGACCCCAACGTCACAATCCTGGCTGGTCTTACCCCTGGCAACTCCCCCGTCTTTTACCGCGAGGTGCTCCCACTCCACCGGGCACGCAGGTGGGTGCCGACCCCAGGGTACAGTGGAAGGATTAGGTCCGCGGGGAGTCCCAATGTGGGACCTCAGCTCAGCTAAGGGTGCTCAGGGCCTGGGAGGGCAGTGGGATAAGCCTAGGAAGAGAGTGGGCCACTGCCAGGCCCGCAAGACCCTCACCACCGCCCCCCCGTATGTCCACCACCAGACCCACAGGGCCCCCACCCCCGTGCCCACTGCCAGACCTGCAGGGCCCCCATTTCCCGTGTGACCCCCCGTGTGCCCACCACCAGACCCACAGGGCCCCCACCCC